>AYLM01000759.1:0-14187 GCA_001625345.1 Cairneyella variabilis
CTCCCTCCCCGTCCCCACGCCTCCACCCTTCCTCCAACTCCCCATCGAGATCAGAGAACACATATACAGCTACCTTCTCCCTCCTCCCTCGCACCCTCCCATCCGCGGCCCGCATCCAAGACAACTACAAACGCATATTCATTTGAGCCAGCAAATACCTCCAGCATTGCTCCTTCTGAACCACCAGATACGTAATGAAGCTTTACCAATTTTCTATGGTGCTCCGACGCAAATAGTACACATAACCATCGACTACTACATCTGGGCGCACAAACAACGACGCTCCGATCTAATCCTCAGCTCATCCCTTACCTCTTCCATCCGGCACCTACACCTAACCATCAACCTCGGAACCGAAAAACGGGCCACGAAACCCAGCGATGTGGAAGCTCTCACGCGTATTTCAGAAGTGAAGAAAGGCATTAAGAAAGTAGGGAAATGGTTGGCTGGTGCGGACGTACAGACGTTGGTGGTTAGTTGGATGGAACCGCCGCAGACGTATGAGTGGGAGAGGAAAAGGGAGGTGTTGGATGGGATGAGGGCTCTTAGGGCGAAGGAGGTGAGGGCGGGCGAGATTAATTGGGGGTTGGCTTGGAATAAGGGGAGGAGGTTTAGGTTTGAGGTGGAGTATTTGAGGGAATTGGAGAGGGGGAGGGGGCAGGAGGAAAGCACCTTGAGTAACGGGAGCGGGAAGCAGGAAGAGTTGGCTGGGAAGCCAGAGAAGACCAAGAAGGTTACATGAAGAGATGATGTTTATGTTGGTTTGTATTTGGAGTTCACTCGAAACGGAAAATGGCGTTGTAGATGAGATGGCTGCATTTTTTGGGGATATAGGAGTTGGTGGTTTGATGAATGGATGGCAGAGAGGTAGATGGTATACTGGTTCTGGTTTGGAGTGATAGGTATGATTTGTGTTCATTTGGATATTTACAATATACAGACGAGATAAGTTGCAGAACTTTCGTTAAAAAGATGTGCAACTCACGAGACCAAGATCATCTCTTCTGCTTGTCACCAAGTTGAATCCATACTATGAAGTTTGAACGAAACAGAATAGTCTCAATATAAAACGAAAACATTACTAGTAGGGTCTTCTAAAGGGATTTGGGATGTTAGTGGTTCGTGGAGACTCTTGAGTGCTGGCTGGCTTTGTTGACGGGGGCCTGCTCAGTAAAATGTTTGACCACATATGCTAATGTTTTGCTGTTGGTAAAGTGCCCGAAGAGATAAAGAGGTCAAAATAGCCAGAGATCTGAAAGAAAATAAGAAGTCAAGAAAAGGTAAGACTTCAGGTCGACATGCGGTGGATTTGTCGAGGTCTTGCGAAAATCACATAGATGCTGATAAATCGAAGTCACACTGTAGGCCCAGTAGCTCAACATACAGTTGTAGAAAGTATTGTAGGTGATGCATGCTTGCATTGATGTGAATCTTCAACGAGTCTCTTGATCCTCCCATATCCGAACGCCCGGTCTTGTAAATCGACTCATACCCAATCCTAGCCTCCAAACCCAAAGCCACAGTGTCCACGAAAGGCTCCGTGCCTATGCATCCAAAATGGTATCATCATCGTCCTCATCGTCAACGCTCTCGACTTCGTCAATAGCACTATCTCTCTCACCAGGTCCACTCAAGGCCGGATCCTTGTCAGCTACGTGGATCACTGCCTTGCCTTGCACTTCCTGCGTCGCTTGTCTCCATCGCTTCCAATCACTCTCATCACGGATGAGGAAGCCGATGAGCATACTGGGGTCCATGTCCTTGATATGGACCCGACGGAGGCGTCTAGAGTGAACTGAGTTTATATCTTCCTGGGTAAACTTGGAAGGATCCGACGGGAATGGAAGAGCAGGTTTAGTTTGATGAGGATCAAGGTAGAAGAAGTACGGTCCTTGAACACCAACGAAGTAGTGAGATGAGGAAGGCTGGCCGCCGGCTATTCCCATGGATTGCGGCATTTGCAGAGAAGACTTCAGAGCTTCCCAATAGACTGGGGTGATTTTGTCCAAGCCAAGTCTTGTTCCCACCAATATGAGTGTGGGTTTGAAGTGCACTCCATCAGGTTTGGCGACGTTCATGAAGGCGTCTTCGTACACGTCAAGACCGTCGCCTGTCATATAGACTCGCAGGTCGGACGATTCTTGATTTGTCAGTGCTCTGGGAAGTGTCAGAAATAATGGAAAGTAACCTGGGGCGAAACTCCTCACTGTATACACCGTGCTGTAGCTGAAGGCCCAAACCATTCTCCAGGATGCTTTCCGCACGCCGTGGCACCATGCTCAACGAATTTATGTATCGAATACGGGGCCTTCGGGTGGTCTGCAAACATAGATATTATCTCTCGTTCCTCGTCGCCCATCGAGCCCCGACGCCACTCTAGATCCTGTCAGTAAATGCAACAGAAAAACTGAGAGTGTGTCTAACCTCTACCCAAGCGCAACATAGCCAGGGTATTTGCTAGGAGACTTTGCCCTGATCTGATCATACAGCCCCATCCAGTATCAGATGTAAATCCCGCCGTGTCTATAAATTGACTCTTCAGCCGGACTGGGACGGACATGGACCAAAAAGCTTTGGGGTCCTGCGACTTAGGGATGGCAGGAAAGTTGGACCGGTAGGTCAGCCATATCCTGGCTTCGAAGTCATTCAAGAACGGCGACGGCCACCCTCCATCACCCCCATTCGCAGATTCGCCATAAGCCAGCTCCGAGTCTACGCTGCCTGCTGTGCTATCCGGCGGCGTTGCAGGACGAGCAGCAGGAACCGCTTTGGTGTCGTGAGGAGGTGATGCCGCAGTGCTTGACGCTGGAGACTTCTCCACGTTGTATTCTCTGCCTAAGAGCCATATTGACATTCGGGATGTTGCATCGTTCGTGGGTTCAGGGTCCCAAAAGAGTTTGACAAAGCGCTTCGCCTGGTCAACGGCCGTCATGGTGGCTTCTAGGTAGCCGGAGAGCAGGTTGGCATGAGCATGGGCTCGTCGTGAAGGATCGCGGGGAACGTGGGGCAGACGATCTCGATATTGCGCCAGGCACGGCTGGAATGAAAGAAAGGCTTCGAGAGAAACGAAAAAGACGAGAGAAGTTGCAGACTGTGGAGTTGAGGGTTTGCGGGTTTGCGGGTGAATAGGTCTTGTAGTAATCATGCACGCGGAAGCTTGAGTGGCGGCGGACCTAGAGCAGGCTGAGTTGAGGTTGAGGTGCCTGGCAGCTGATGGAGCTCAGTCAGCCGCTCGGAATCGCTTGACGTTTCTGATCCAAGAATGTTGAAGACGGCAGCCTTACGAGGTTGCAATATCACGAGAGATAGTATGGATTGTTGCGAAGTGCAGTCTGGTATTTGAAGAAATACTTGCTTCATGCAAACTTGAAGCGTTTCGTTTGATAGGGGACGGCCAAACCCGAAGCGGTTGCAGCTTTGTTCACGTAGAGTATTGAAGACAACGAGAAATAATGAAATAGCCGGTACTACTGACCGTAGCTTGTCGTTTGACTGAACCTTAGTGTAAAGGGTTGTAAAAGCCAATCATTTAGCGTTCGTGCTGGGGCAGCGCTGGTTTTGCAAGTTACCGATCAAGAGTATGATACGAAATCCTGGTGAATCGAAAGCTGCAAAGACAAAACACCACGAAGCTCCCCTCCAGCCTTCTCTCTCCACCACGTCACCTCCGCCGTTTGCCACGGAATTCATTTACAGTATCGCACAGTATTATGTTGGCAGACACCTCACCCCACTGTCCATTTCGATGAATTGTTAATATAACATCGTTGAACATGCCGCGTTCGAAGAGGGGCAAGTTGAAGAGGGGCAGTTCTGGTGGCACTCGAGGTGGACGTCGACAAGCACCACCTGCAGCTCTCGACGGTGACTTCGTACCCTTTGCTGGCACATCGTCTTCCAGAAGAGGTGGTCACAATGGTGAGCATTACTGCTTTATATCTCATTCTCCGATCTGCCTTTTCCTATATTCAGATATCTCTACCCTCAGACACGTCGAGCGCAGAGAGAAGTCGCAAAGATATCTAGAGCTCAGAGATACTCGGAGCCGAGAGGCATCCAGAGTCCAGGGTTTGTTTCCGCCTCGCAATCATATGCAGGGCTCAAGTACGCAGAAATATCCACGCCTCGGAGAGATCCCTACACGTCTGTCCAGGTCCAAAAGGCTACATTACTGACAAGCTTTCCAACAGGATTCACCATGCAAGATGAAGCGCGCAATACCGAGCGTCACCAGTCCTTCTGGCAGAATGATCAGAGACTCCGGCACACGAAAGTCAACTTCGTCAGCGCGGGCACTCTAGATTCGACCAAAGAGAAAGAGCCCGAAGAGGAAGAGTCCAAAGCCGGCAAGGATACTGAAGCTGCTATGGCTGGCATGACTCTGGATTCTCCAGATGATGATAATGATGAAGACGACCAAATAGAGGTCATTATAGAAGCTGAAGAGGCAGAGGAGGATCAGCCAGAGAGAAACCCGTCACCAATACAAGTCATGGGATACGACGCATACATGGCACAGATGAGAGCACCTAAGCAGAGAACACTCGATTCGAAAGCTCCCCACCCTACCTCAGACTTCGTAATCGACACAGCTGGTTCGCAGCCTGTCCAGACCGGATTTGCCCCTCCTCGAATTCGATCCTCTTCTCCCACCCCATCCAACTCCAGCGAAGAAGTCATTCTGTTCGGTGGACGTGACAAGAATGGACGAGGTCTCTCCAGAACTCCCCATCAATCTCAGGTGTCCGGGAGCCTCATAGATGCAAAGATTAAGATTGTGGAGGATCAAATATCTCGGAGAGAAGAGTTACTGCAGGAGGTTCTTCGCCACAAAGAGCCCTCTTTGTCACCTATCCCACGGACATCCGCCGAAACATCTGCCAACGAGTTGAAGTTCAAGTCCACCTGGTCTCGTCGTGGCCGCAGTTACAGGAACTCTAAGATAGCCGATGAGGATGCTTTGGCTGCAGATTATATTGAGAATATGGACAATGATGCTCTAGATGTACTCCAATACATGAGGCAGCGAGAACTCGGCGGAACTTCAGATGAGGTTTCGCAGGAGACGGAGGACTCTTCTGGGGGAGCTGCCGGGGAGAAACGCATGGCTGAGAATATTTCAGGTGTGAGAAATTATGGTTGTTGGGATCAGCCTGCTGGTGACACAGCACATGTTAATGCTATCCACGAGGAGATGTCCAAGTCCGACAAACTTTCGGCTGCGAGAAACTGTGGCGGCTGGGAGGATAACATTGCCGATTTCGATGACATGAGTACGTCAGATGGTGTGATGGGAGAAGTGGAAGAGATCATCAACAAGAGAGAACGCTGGACCGGTCTTCAGTACCTTGTCATCTGGGAAAGCCAAACGATCGATGAAGCCAGATGGGTTCCTGCAACAAGCTTAACGAGCTCGTCCGCTCTGACGCAAATTGAGGCTTTTGAGACTAATGAAAAACTCGTCTCTGAGTTCAGAGATAATGGCGAGGATGATTCGGGTAGTAGCAGCAGCCTCGACGTGGCTGTGGACGCTTGGGATGTTGAAGATGCCAAAGAGCAGGAGACGGTTGGCCAGATGAGTGATGAGCACATTGCAAGACTATTGGGAAAGCAAGAAGAGCTCGGAATGGGATCAGCGGAACTCATGCTCTTCAATGACGAAGCTGATGCCGACGAGGAGGAGGTAGCATTGGCAAACAACCCTTTCAGTACTGTCCTGCTACCATCCAAACCTCGTTCCAGAGGGTCGGGTTCCCGGAGAGCAAAAGGCGATTTCCCATCAGCCACACTGTTAGCTGATGCCTACGATGGATTTGATGTCTTGGATTTCGATAGACCCAGTCTGAAGAAGAAGCCAAAGGGTCGCAAAGGAAAGCTTCATATAGATCTTTCTGACTCAGAGCTCGAGGCGTCAATGCAGGCAGCTTGGGAGAACGACCGCATCAAGAAGAAGGAGAGAAAGCAGGAACGGGAAGAGTTACGCGCTCAAGGCCTACTCGGAAGCAAGAACGGCAAACCCGACTTGAAGCAGAAGTATAAAGAGGGAATGGGCATCATGGACGTCAAAGATGAGATTGTTGACTTCTTGATGAGCGATCACACTACGTAAGATTTGTTTTTGATATTTGGGGACCATCGACTAACTATTCCAGGCTTGCTTTACCCCCAATGGATAAGGCGAACCGCAAAACCGTCCACGATCTGGCATGTAAACTCAACCTGAAGTCCAAATCCGAGGGTAATGACACAAACCGCTTTCCAGTTCTGTACAAGACTTCACGTACACTCTCTTCTGTTCCAGCCAATTTCGATGCTATTGCAGCACAGTTCTCACGCCGTTACCTCCCTCGTATGGATGTTGGCAAGAAGAAAGGAGGCAGCGGCACTCCCAAGCGTACTGGTGGAGGACAGGGAGGCTTCAACAATGCAGCAGTCAGATACAGAGATGGTGATATTGTTGGTGGTTCCGCACCGGAGCTGGGTGCTGAGAACAAGGGTAGAGCCATGTTGGAAAAGATGGGATGGAGCTCAGGCACAGCATTGGGTGCGCTCAACAACAAGGGCATCTTGCAGCCTGTGTCACACGTCGTCAAGACCGGAAAGGCCGGTTTGGGTTAATCACATTTCGACTATGGTTGGCGGCTTCATGAATGGATGCAAGAAAGAAACTTCTGTTTTAAGTATACATTGTACGTCTCTTGATCTGGATTGGCGTTCGTTGCATCACCCAGGCGAACGGGGCCAGGCAAGGCAGCATAAAAATTGGGTTTGAGACAAAGCATGTGCATAGAATCGAAGAAACGGAACTCTGTAATAACATTCAGAAAGAGTTACGCAAATCTCTCTTAACTTGGGCTCTTCATCTGGCCTGTGAGCAACTCTATCTTGGATTTCTCTCTGAATGCCCGTTTGCCTTACGCTCTCCACTGAAGACTTTCACATCATCCCCAAAGTACTCTAAATACCCGAGACCCTGCGTAGAAGCTGTGCTCTCATACAGGAGATGCTCTGCTTTTCAGCCCGAGAAGCCAAAATTGCATCCTGCATGGAAAGCGCAAATCGACAAGTCCATCCATGGTCTCTCAAGATATCTCTGCTCGACTTCACCGAACCTTTCGAGAATTGCTGCTTCTGCGATAACGCAACAGCGCTCTCTCCAGAAAGCACCGCCAAATGCTCAAACTCATTTTCCGCATCCAGGCCACACCGTGAATCCTCGCGATTCCGGTGTCAAAGGACGCGCATTCCCCGCCATGTCTCAGGCGCGTTCGCGGGTCGAGGCTCGCGCCTTCTAGGCGGGACGCGTCGCGGATCCAAGCTATGAAGTCGAAATCCGATACGTTGGAGATGACAGGGCAAGTGGTATGTGGATGGGGTGAGTGGACAAAAGTAAATGTTCATGTTTCAATTCTTGTCTTCTTGAATTCCCTAAAGAAGACGTATTGTACAGCCACGTACCCCGAAAGCAGACCGTGAAGACATGTGCCCCCAAAAAAAAAGCAAACCATCCATAACGCATTAAAGAGACCCAAAGATCCCGGACCGACTAGGACCTCGTCATCAAGCTAGATGACCCAGAACCCAAGCAAATCCAGCACCCCATGAAAACCCGAACAAAAGCGCTCTACTTGGTTGATGAGGAGTACTTGGTGACTGCCTTCGTACCTTCCGAAACGGCGTGCTTGGCCAATTCACCTGGGAGAATGAGACGGACACTGCGGAATTGTTAGTGTGGATCAGATGAGGCGAAAGCGACAAGCTTACGATGTTTGGATCTCTCGGGAGGAAATGGTGGACTTCTTGTTGTATGCGGCGAGCTTGGAAGCTTCGGTAGCAACGCGCTCGAAGATGTCTAACGGACGCGTTAGTACGTGAAGCGGTTCAAAATGCGGAGGACTTACCATTGACGAAGGAGTTCAGGATAGACATAGCACGGTTTGAAATACCAGTGTCGGGGTGAACTTGCTTGAGGACTAGATTTACAAATGTTAGTGAACGTTTGAAATGGCAGACGCGACTCGAAGGTGACCTCCAAGTTTGGAGATGATTCGAGATGGTGTCGCAATGTTGTGAACGCGTCGGGGTGGTGAAATTGGACGCGATCTGGACGAGATCTGGATCGCATACCTTTGTAGATGTAGGAAGAGTAGGTCTCCTTGCGGGTCTTGGTGCGCTTCTTCTTGTCTCCGGTAGCAGCAGTCTTCTTGCCAGCTTCCTTCTTCTCGGCGGGGGCCTTGGAAGCAGGTGCCTTGGAGGCAGGCTTCTTCTCGGCAGCAGCTTTGGGAGGCATTTCGATGGAAAATGGAGTTGTTGATGCGGGAGTCGTAAATGTGTTCGTGAAAGACAATGAAGTCGATGGAATCGATGGATGTTGGACGTGCTGGTGACTGGCGTTGATAATTGAGAGGGAGGAAAGATGGAGGAGTTGAGGGCGCGAGGTCGAATTTGTAGTCTTGCGAAATCAACGTTCCTGCCACAGATCACGCACTAACTTTCACGCTAGCAGTGTTATGATGCGGCCACCAATCAAATTACTCGATTTGTGCGGCAGCCGCACAACACACGGCGCTCTGCCTGATACGCGAGGCACCCAGCCCGGCAGGCGCAATCACTGTCGCTGGTCCCAGAATCATATAAATTCCCAGTGCCCGCACCATCAACCCTCTTTCTCCAACTTTCATCGACACTCAACAGCATCACCCATCGACAATTCTTCGACGTCCATCACTCAACATCAATCGAACCCATTCTTTACCGAACAAACCACATCAAAATGACTGGAGGCAAATCCGGAGGAAAGGCCAGCGGTTCCAAGAACGCGCAGTCGTAAGTCGCATCCTTCCTCATCCTCTGTTTACCTTGGGTAGGCGCCTCGACGCGTCTTTTTCCATCGACTTCGAGATACAGCTTCGCTTTTCGAGGTCAAGCTTCACGCGCATTCGCGATTCATCGACTAACATTCATTCTTTACAGTCGATCATCTAAGGCTGGTCTCGCATTCCCAGTTGGTCGTGTCCACCGTCTTCTCCGAAAGGGTAACTACGCTCAACGTGTTGGTGCTGGTGAGTCATCCTGATTTTACAACGCGTTTGCTCTCGCATACTGACGCGTCTGCCAGGTGCTCCCGTCTACCTCGCTGCCGTCCTGGAATACCTTGCGGCCGAAATTCTCGAGTTGGCTGGTAATGCTGCCCGTGACAACAAGAAGACCCGTATTATCCCCCGTCATCTCCAACTCGCCATCCGCAATGATGAGGAGTTGAACAAGCTTCTCGGACATGTCACTATCGCACAAGGTGGTGTCTTGCCCAACATTCACCAGAGTAGGTTTCCCCGCATCTCCGGATCCCATACACGCGCTAATACATCCTCTAGACCTTCTCCCCAAGAAGACTGCCAAGGGTGGAAAGAACGCCAGCCAAGAGCTGTAAATGGTTTTTTCTTCTTTGTTGGCTTTTTGAGGGTCTCTTTTCATGATAATGGGGTATCGTCTGGGTCTGGGTTTACGGCTGCTTTTTTTGCGTCTGGTTGTACATTATCTCCATGGCAATGGATGAGGATTGCTTATTGAGAACAATCTTATGAGAAACCATTAAAACTGAACCTGTCTTTGCACTTTGATCTTTGCATTGTGGATTTCAATATCACTCGAAGCGGGGTGGAGGCGGGCAAATTTAGAGAGTGAGTTGAGTCAACATTCTTGGATTTCAATGCCGACTTGGGAAGCTGGCTGTTAGAGTACTGCAAATAGACTTGAACACGCTCTGTGTTTTATAGGTAGAATCCGAGAGACGTCTGTTGACGTTTTCCAAGTTGCTTGCCAAACGCGGTGGAGCGGAGGAGTTGTGGAAACCAGATGGTCGTGGACAACAGACACGCTACTATCATTTCAACCACTAAAATTGTGGTGGGAATGCCATTTTGGTATTGCAGCTCGAAGTGGCCATAGTCAATTTGTGGGCGTAAGTAGTCGTCTGATGTATTGGTGGTGAAAGGGGCCTCGGCCTCAACTAGGTTGCACGCAGACCAAAGCAAAGATGATCAAATGCTTGGATATTTTTCTTCCTTCCTCTAAAGTTGATATGTACAGTCTCCAATCCCTCGACCAAGCTCATCTCTGTCCTTTACATTGTTCGGTGCGGGGGAGCTGCAAACGTGAGCTTCTGGACTCCGAGCAGAGCGAAAAGGGATGACTTACGGTCGAGAATTGGTGCTGGAAGGTTGCGCTCAAATTTGGATCCTGTATTGTGTCCCAATCAGCCATCTGGTCAACGTAGTATCTTGGAAAACGTTGCACTTACCTCCGGGTGCCGTGGGTGCATGGTATGGGTCAGGGTGCTTCCATTTCTCGAGCAAATCCTCCGTCTCCTGGAACAATGCCTAGTGGCAGCTATTAGCTGCGAATTTCTTTCTTTGCTTCTTCATCACACTTGCCCTCTGTTGTCGTGGATCTTTAACGTCTTTGTTTGCCTCAAATAGCGATCTTATGTACAACGCCTGTCCCCTCCAGAGATACCGATGAACAGCCCAGTCGAGAGAGAGCTTGAGAGAACGTCGATAGAGCGACCTGCGATGTCTTTGGTCAGCAGTCAAGCTCAATTGATTCCTTTGCAGACTTACGATACTGCTTGCTTCGTCGACATAGTGTCCCCACTGACGGCTGTGCCGAGTCTTTGATTTGTGAAGCTGTAGCACCCGATCAACAGTCTTGAATCATGAATGTTCCTGCAATTGAGAAGTGTTCGCCGCCTCTCAATGCGTCGTATCTGCCAGACGGTGTTGTTGGTAGTCGCGAGATGTCGGAGAAGAAGGCCGCTAGTTTAGCGTGAGGCTGGAGAACTCGGGTACAGCTCCAGAATACTTGTCGTTTCTGGGGGCTTGTTTTTCCCTCAACTTTCTTTCCTGCATTCACTTCCTCTATTCAGCCTCTCATTCTCTCGTACTTTGGTTTCAGCATGTTGTCGAGACGCGTTTTAGTTGCTTCACGCTTCTTGCGGGCTTCGCGTGCACCACAATTGCGACACCCATTCCCCGTCGTTGCCCAGCAGTTCCGCAGCTATGCAGACAAGATCGTCAAGGTGCCAGAGATGGCTGAATCGATCTCGGAGGGAACCTTGAAGCAGTGGTTAAAGCAGATCGGTGACTATGTCGAGCAGGACGAGGAGATTGCAACAATTGAGACAGACAAGGTTCGTCTGCCAACTTTTTCCCGCTACTACAAACAGCATCACTGACACTCTTTTGTCTACAGATTGATGTTGCTGTCAATGCGCCGGAGGCTGGTACTATCAAGGAGTTCCTCGCAAACGAGGAGGATACTATCACTGTTGGACAGGACCTGGTTCGGTTGGAGCTAGGAGGAGCTCCTGAGGGAGGCGACAAGGAGAAGGGACAGTCCGAGCCCAAGGAGCCCGCTCCGAAAGAGCAACCGACATCTTCGGACCCTGAACCTTCAAAGAAGGAAGAGTCGAAACCCAAGGACGAATCGACTCCCCCACCTCCGAAGCCTGAAGAGAAGAAACCTGAGCCAAAGAAGGAGTCTCCACCCAAACAGACTGAGTCGAAACCAAGCACTTCCGGTCCTACCATGGGCAGCCGCGAGGAGCGCCGTGTATGGAAATTTCCTCTTGTGACTTCATGATTTGCTGATAAGATACACAGGTCAAGATGAATCGCATGCGACTACGTATCGCGGAACGCCTAAAGCAATCCCAGAACACTGCTGCATCGCTCACCACATTCAATGAGGTTGATATGTCATCACTTATGGAGTTCCGGAAACTCTACAAGGACGATGTGTTGAAGAAGACTGGAGTCAAGCTTGGTTTCATGAGTGCCTTCTCACGTGCCTCTGTGCTTGCAATGAGAGACATCCCAGCTGTCAACGCTTCTATCGAGGGAGCTAACGGCGGCGATACTATCGTCTACAGAGACTACGTTGATATCAGCGTTGCTGTTGCCACGGAAAAGGGTTTGGTCACTCCTGTTGTGCGCAACACTGAGGTCATGGATCTTGTTGCTATTGAGAAGTCTATTGCGGATCTGGGCAAGAAGGTATTTGTTACTATGTCTCTCTTTCTGCTACTTACTTACTCGGGTGTCTCAGGCTCGTGACAACAAACTCACGATCGAGGATATGGCTGGCGGAACTTTCACGATCAGCAACGGTGGAGTGTTCGGCTCATTAATGGGCACCCCAATCATCAACCTTCCTCAGACTGCTGTCCTTGGCCTGCATGCCATCAAGGATAAGCCAGTTGTTGTCAACGGTCAAATTGTCATCCGCCCTATGATGTACTTGGCTTTGACATATGATCACCGTCTTCTTGATGGTAGAGAGGCTGTGCAGTTCTTGGTGAAGGTCAAGGAGTACATTGAAGATCCCCGACGAATGTTGTTGTAGAGCGCAGGCGTTTCCTTTTCTCTCCCGCTGCCTACTGTTTAGACTGCCCCTTGGGCAATTGGTGGCTCCATCCTGCATCCTGTACACTAGAATGATGACATGCACTGCTGGCGTTCTGATGTGGCTATCTGGGCTTCCAACCTAGATCAGCCTACACATTGAACCGTACATAATTGGAAACGTGCCAGCGGAGATCTCTCTGCTCGAGGATGGCTAAAGCCAATGAACTACTTACTGCCTTACATGACCTTGTTTGGGTAACGATGCGTTAGGAGAAGAGAGTGAGTGATTATGTGTGTGCTTCCCTTTGTTCTATTTCCGCAATCGCTGCAGCTTGACTAGGTCGATATACACTATTCAGCGGTGCTTGTATAGCGATTTTCTTTTCTCCTTTTGATCTCTCCATCTTAGTTTTCTCTCTTCTCTCTGTGTATATCTCTCTGTATACCTATATTAGTATAAGTCTACCTACTCAATTTATACCAGTAGTATTAAATCTGGTCCTATTGTAAAGAGGCTACAGAATGAAGAGTTGTATTGCACGACTAAATGCTGCCGATTCTATGTGCGGCAGCAGAGGCTATTCGGCTCTAGAACCTCGCTAGGCCTCTGCTAGAGTGATATCATAACCCACTTCTAGCCTACCCTAACGTAGGTTACGTACTTAGCTGTCACAGTTAGCTCTGAGCTTACCGTTGCCGCCTCGCTTGATGGCCGAACGCGGAATAGGGGAACGGTCTAGACCGCGCTGAGGAAGCGGCCTACGCAGACAGTAGTTGTGTATTTAATATGAGGCTCTGCCCTCAAGCTTTCCTTTCTTCTTTTCTTGGGTTAGAACCGTCAACAGACCTGATTCTACAATACTCCTCACAAAGCCTTGATTCTAGAGCCGTGACACCTACTGAGTTTATTACTAGCAGAACCCTTACACCTATTCTTTAGATCTATAGCACTTAGAGGCCCTAGCCTAGGAAATTAGGCACCTATATACTTATTGAAGTACTTAAATGGGTATATTACTATTGAGCATATATTTTAGAGCCAACTACTATAGAGGGGATTCTCGTATCTCTAAATGGAGGATAAAAGGGGTTGCATTTGCCTAAAGAACTAAGACTAGACCGCGACGATTCTTGAAGGTGGTGAGAGGGTTATGTGACCGTAGGTCACGTTACCCCACCACACTATATTCGCCTTTAACGCGTAAATTATTAATATTGCATAAGTATAAGCTTTTTAGCTCTCTTTAATAGCGCTAGCAAAACTGTCTCACTTAATTCTTCCCTATATCGTGTCCTTTAATCTCCTTTA
This sequence comes from Cairneyella variabilis, assembly GCA_001625345.1. NCBI lineage: Eukaryota > Fungi > Ascomycota > Leotiomycetes > Helotiales > Cairneyella > Cairneyella variabilis. The sequence goes on from AYLM01000759.1 coordinate 13,714, forward strand.
TAAAGTTCTTAATTATTTAATTGATTAAAGGGATCCTATGTTTAATCAAATGATTGATTTAATTAATTAGAACACGTTCTTATACGTTAATAAGACATTAATACTATTTAGATTGAAACTCGGCCTTAAAGATGGTTTTGCTTTAATAATATTTTATTAATATCATTCGCTCTAATTCATACTTTCTAGCTAATGTAGCGTAATTAGGCTTAAAAGAACTTTCTAACTTGTCTAGCGCCTTCCTTATACAGTCTTCATAAGTCATATTATCGGCGTCTAAAGTTGGCGAGTGGTATGGGTAAAAAGTGGGAATTTAAGAGGGGCAATTGAAGCGGGAAATCGAGTATAGGGGCTAGGCGAGAGCTCTACAGGGCCTTTAAGGTATTAGAAGCCTGAAGCAAAATCCTCGGTGGGAACGAGGAATTTATAGGGTATAGTTATAGGCTATAGCTATAGGGAGTACAAATTCCTCGT
>AYLM01000763.1:0-12190 GCA_001625345.1 Cairneyella variabilis
AAAAGAAGAGGGTATCCTCTAAGAGATCTAGCTACAGGGCGGGCGCGCTAGGCCAAGGTCACATGACCGCCACGACAGTTCAGGACCTCCTGGAGTTGGTTTCGGCCCTGGCTTGGAAAAATCTTGCTTAAATTGTATTACCTGCTGGACATAGAGTACCGTTGGCAGTACCTCCAACGGCGAGTCAATCAACCCATTGATCTCAGCCAGGCATTGTCTTGCAAAGTCTTCTGCTGGAATCTTCCCAGAACTTCCCGCTTGCAGGAAAGGAGGCTCGTCAAGGCCTTCGGTTGCAATTTTGTTGTCGCCAAGCAAGATGATTAGTCTGTTCAACCCGCAGTCTCCTTGACCTGAAGATCTTGAAGTGTTGAGTCACGGGAGGAGATGTGCTTACGGGCACATTATCGGCAAATGGATCTAATACTGGAACGCATTTGGGAGCTTACTTAGAGTAACTGCGATGTCAGCTAGCGTGCCAATGATCAACTTCCTGAGCGACGCGTGGCTTCCGCTTCTCGGGTCCAAGATCGAATCTAGGCTTAGAGGTCCTGTGAAGAGGTCTTTTCCCCAGTAGGAGAGTCTCGATGAGCTTGCTGCAAAGTCGGAAGCAAAAGCGAAAGTTGCGCTGGTTTCTTGCATGGAGCCTAGGCACGCGCGGTACAGTTGCTGAATAATAAGCCCAAACATGAGAGCAGCTGTCTCATAAAAAGGCTGTCTTGGATTTGTGAGCTCTTGTTTATTTTACCTCACGTCCTTGATAATTTTGAGCACTTTGTACAGTACTCGATGATCAGCTCGGGACCACAACAAAATGGACGCCCTGCACATGGCTAGTTCTTCTTCTCAACGACGAAACTTTCCGAAAGTCTCAATATTTGAAGGCCCACATGGGCCTTGCGCCATTAGTCGCAATGTCCTTTCTTCACTTCCATCAATATGATCCTGGTGCCTTTCGACCTGAAAACTATCCATATTACACAGCTCGGACATCTGATGGACGTCTTGAAGACGAGTGCCAAGACTTCATTCTGCACACATACGTCGACTGTGGCTTCGGGGCTACGTCTGCATCGCGTACCGATACAAGAGTTATCCATTCTGCTGGCATATCGTTGGAATCCGATAAGATGGATAGCCGTGCTGCACATCTCGGATTGTTACTGTAAGTTTATCAATGAGTGCTTGTTTCATGCATACCAATACTGAAATTTTGCAATATTATATATCAGATTGGTGCATGGAAGCTACTCGACTACACACAGTCAAAAACTCTCCAAGCACTCGCCATCACCACCCTCTCAAGAATCAACGATGTAACCTGCCGTGCTGGGTCCGCATTTGCAGCCATTGTAGCATATTGCCTCAACTTCTCCGTCCACGTAGACGTGAAATACAGATCATCAGAGCTGATGCTCAGACCCAGCGGAAAATTCACAACAACTGTGGAAGACGTATCACCGCTCACACTAGAATTCTTCCAGCTCCTCTTTGTTGTGGAGAAGGCGTGGCTTCTTTCCTCCAGTTTCTAAATTTTGTTGTCGAACTTGAGCTGATGCAGTATCTTGCAATAGGAAAAACAAGAGACATTGACTGTCTTCCGCGACATCGATAGAGCTACAAATATAACATTGGAAGACCACACTGAAGATATCAAAAAGCACAGGATACATTTCACACGTGACCCACGTGTAAGGCAGGCTGGACCGCTGGATTGGCAGGCGAGGATATATACAAATGTGGCTCTGAAGCTCAAAGACCTTGCTTGGAAAGCAGAATGATTTATAGATAAAGCTAGCAAATCCTTCGAATGTGGTATCATCATACGCCTTTGAAATGAAGGACGAGACCTCCTGCTCGAGATGGAGCCCAGTCACGTATCTAATCACATGAGTCGAGACTGTAGGCTCGACTGACGCTGGGTTAACAGCAGCCATCAAACTTCGATGAGAGTATTGCAATTGATTCAACCCACTGATCTAGCCTCGGGACTCGAATCTTCGAAGTCAACGCTCTTCCGCACCATGTGACTATCGCGGGCCGTCCCTGCATTCTACCCGCCCAAGCTAAAATGCATGCAAAGAGTCACAAACTCCATATCTGCATTGTCATTTTGTACTCTCCACATTGAAGAATGAGGACACCCTCACACGGAATAGGGTTGTCCTCTCATACTCGTATTTAGAGCATCTCCACACCATCTTCATTGCCTAGATCAATGCGAAGAATCACATGGACGCCGTAACCGCCCATTAGCTACAAGGTCGGCTGAGTGTATCTGGGGACTTCCCTAGCGAAAGAGATGGACTGAGGAGAGGAGATATGCCGTGTACTTTTCTCGCATCCTTCTCAGATAAGTCAAAGAAATGCGGCGCGAGCAAGAGGGAGCCTCGCCACGACAACCACGAAGGGCATTGAGATCAGGAACCAGGGAACTGAGTGCTTAGAATCAAAGAATTCGCTGCTGCAACCTGCGGCCGCGGTCCAAGAAATGTCTTCTAAATATGAATTAACACAGCCTGCTACTGCACACAGTGCAGTATGAAAGCATCAAGGTGGATCAGGCGTCACCTCGACCTTCCCTGCGCGTAAGGGCGATTCGTGCACTTGCAACGCAAAAACTTCGTGCAGACCTGGAAGCCATCGCTGAATCCCCAGCCAACCAAGGCTCTAGAAGCTTGAACACAATATGCAGAACATCTTGGGGTGACAAATGCCATCCGTGGTACAAGAAAACCCGAATCGGCGTGACCCGTGCCTGCCTTCCGCCCAGGAGAATGTAGTTTGTTTTCTTGTTCGTCTCTTCTTGGCTTCGTGGGTTCCAAAGCATGCATATGGGTGCCGTGGGTGGTGATTGGTGGGGTGTCTCAATTGGGGGCTTCGCTTGAAGAGCTGGAAGCCATATCTCAACGACCATTGGCCCGAGTCCTCAGGGGTTTAGTCGCTGACCAGCAGCAAGGTGCCGGCTACGCGCCCAGGCTGCATAAGAGCCATCAAGTCATCTGCATGCTCCAATTGCCTACCTCCATCCTCCTTCCCGTGTCCAATAGTGCCCGTCATCGACTTCCATTCCCCTCACCACCACTGAGAGTATTGCCTGTAGCGGCGGAAAGGTATGGGGCCATGGCAATACGGTCGCTCCAGCTGGCCCCCCATAAAGGTAATCAACAACCCCCAATGGCAGAACCTTCTTTTCCTTCTCTCTTCAGCAAGCATTCAACCTTCAAGAGCTAGTTTCCTCCATCTCCGTTGTCTTTTACTCGTATTTTTGTTTACTCCGTACCCGAGCTGTGCTCATAATATCTCTCCCCATACATTCTAATTTGCATACCAAGTTGCTGGCCAACTTCATAATTTTTACCACTGTAATCAACATACTCCATCGCTCGCACATACCTCCAAACTAGCTCTTCTTGCTCGAACAAACTGCATTCTCATACTCGACAAGTGCATTAAGTAGCACGAACAATGGCAGCCGTTCAACTCTCATTCTCTTTGCGTACATCCTCCGGCGTCAAGACCGTTCATCTGCTCGGTTCTTGGGACAACTATGCTGGACAGCTTCCCCTTTCAAAGGACAAAACTTCATCGAAATCTGGAGCCTGGAAAGGCACCTTCAGATTCCAAGGCTCTTCGCTCCAGCCGGGACAACGATACTGGTACTACTACATCATCGATGGCTACCATGTCTCGCACGATCCCGGCCAACCATCAACCACCGAGCCAACAACTGGTCGAGTTTTGAACATCCTTGATGTTCCTGACGACAAATCTCACAAGTCCTCATCCAAATCTGGCTCTGCAAAGCATTCATCAGAAAGGAAGAGTTCTTCGAAACATCATTCCTCAAGAGATAAACATTCATCATCCGGCTCGAGACGAGAGTCTCGACGTGACAGCCTCAGTCTCTCGGTAGACATCCCGAAAGGTCGTCCACTCTCAATTTCCGAGATCCAGTCACCGAAACCTGTCACTCCGCATGCCACCAAGTACATTCTGGAGGCGGACTACAGTGCTCCGACGGTCGAAGAGTTGACATCTCGTTTCAGCACCACAACCATCGCCGAGGACTACGCCTACGACCTCTCGAACTCACCACCGTCTTCGGTAGGCTCCAGCCTTTCGAGTCGCTCGGACAGCGATTCACCCAGCTCAGCAAGCTCTATCAGTGACTACAGCACGCCACGTTCTGGCTCCGCTGGCTGTAGGTGTGAACGCTATGGTATCACACGTGCTGGTGCTAGGGTTAAGCTCGACTGCGGCGGCTCTCGGTGCGGCTACAGTGACGATTCCAGCTCCTGTTCTTCCTCTGACGACGAATACGTCGGCGGGAACAATCGACGACACGGAATCGTCGTGAGACGATGATGAATGAACCATCTCTATGGGAGGAAAGGGGAAGGAAAGAAGAGAAGCACACATGCCGTCCATTCGTTACGGCTACTTACCCTGTTTGCAATTTACACTCTTGCGCGTTGGGCTGAGCCTGGCGTCGCTACACGAAGCCGAATCCGCGGCCCCGCGGTCGCAATCTCTGGTCTGTGAGAGGCGGCTGCGCGATTTCGTTGTGTTTCAAGATCATGTACGCGGTTTTCCTAGGAATAGATGCGTCCTGCATGCTTTGGGGAGGGGTTGAATCTTGCAGAGGGCAGGATATCAGGAGGTCAAGAGAGGCATCGTGCACGGGGGCATGCTTGTCTCTGAGAAGCTTGGTATCAGATGGAAGTCTGGCATGCCATGCAGCAAGCTTGGGTGCAGAGCAGATACTAGCCTGCACCTGGGAAGCATTAGAGAGTAGAGGACAATTGAATCTACCCATCTACCTGAAAACTGTGTGGATTGACCGTGATCTTGAATTGTGAATACTTTGACTTCCAAAAATATCGACGAGAGGAGAACTTGAAATCGAGCTATTGGAGCAATTCCTTAACGCTGAGACTAGCTCTGAAGCATTGCAGCGCATGTACAAAATTCGATCCAATAGCGATATCCTGCAGAATCTGGTTACAAATTGCATTCGATAGCGCCAGAACCTCCAGCTCCTGGTCCGTGGCTGGCTAGATGGCTGGTGACCTTCTCACAATATGACCCAATAACAAGGAAAACTCGACCCCATTTTGAAAGACGACACGGCAGACGGAGATGCGAGAAGCTTCACCGTCCTCCATGCGTAGAGATCCAGCAGATCACATTCCAATCGCCGCGCTGGAGCAAATGTTCGACTTCGAATCCGTTTACAGCTCGTCACGTGCGAAGCACAGCAAACAGACACTTCAAGAACTGAAAGCAAAAGCAATTTATGAGATACAATCAAGAATATTATTGTCTTCAAATGATCAACTGAATCATTCCCTTGCACCTTGAAGATGTGGTAGAATCAAGGTTGTAGTCACGTGTCGCCATCTTGACCTCGATGGCGACCCCCCTCTCTCTCTCTCTCTGAAAACAGAAAATCGAGAGGTATCCTGAAGATTTATCGCTCGAGAAATGCGGCATTTCGGGGGCAGCACTCCTGGAATGATGATTGATCATGACGTGAGATTCATCCAGACCGGTTGTGGCCTTCATTTAAGTTGGGTCTCCGCGTGTTTCCGTGCCTTTACTTCGTGGTGGGTGAAAAAAGTCCGTTCAGTGCGGTGCCACACAAAAGTTATGATGAAGTGCAGGGATACCGTACGAGACAATCGACAAAGCCAAGGAGATCTGTCAGCCTGGTGATTGGAGTTCCATCAAAAGCTGTACATAGATAATTTTTGAAGAGAAAATGGAATAAAAGTTTCATTGTGCAAGGGAGAAGATTACATGGAAATTAAATCGCATCAGGAAGCCCCTTTCGATTATGTCCTGAGGCCGCAATTTTTGAGTATGGTTGCGTGCGTTCATTTTTACACCAGCTCGCTGGTCAAACCAAATTCGGTGCTCTCACATCAAGGAGAAAGCGTCCCGGTATGGCGTCTCGGCCTCCTAAAGACAGGCACAAGCCCAACCATTCTTTCCTCCCTCCATAACAATCCTTCCCATCAATGCCGCACTTTCACAACACCCTCGCATCGATATAATTGTTCCCTCACATCTCGACGCCGATTCTGCCTGTGAGATCACGACTCAGCTAATAAATCACCGTCCTGTGGCTATGAATAAAGCCTGCTAGACTTTTAGGTCTGCGACATCGCGACAATACAAAACCTCAGCGCATCTCCAACCCATAGTTCGACACCAACGATCACCAGGACAATTCTCGCGATGGCTTCATCGAACAAAACCACCGTCGTCGCTGACGCTCCTCGACGAAAGTCATCAAAAGCCACACCTCTGAGCAAGATCATCACCTTGAAGGCTTCTCCAGAGGCTTTCCGAAAGCTCTTCGGTGTCTCTGCCCCGGCTCCTGTCGCGGCTGTCAAAGAAGAATCGCCGTCAAAAGAATCCTCCTCGCCCTCAAATACCCAAGTTCCGGATAGCTCCAACGGAGACCTGCCGTCGTCTGCGAACACACCCGCCACTGGCACGCCTGTCCCAATGACAAACCCAATGGCGCCTCCACCCGAGGGCATGAAGAAGAAGGGCGGAAAGAGATCTGCTGCTGCTTTGGAACCCGGTGTCCCCAAAGTTCGAGGCAAACCTGGCCCAAAGAAGAAGCCCAGATTGTAAGTATAATCCCAACTGCACATTCCCTTGGCGCGACTACTTTATACGGATTCTCGAGACATTTATCCATTGTCTAGTTATTATATCAATTGTACTAACGTATCAATCACAGGGAGGATGGCACGATCGATCACTCTGGCACAGTTCCGAAATCTACAACTGCTGCAACGAAGCTTGGCCCCAAGGCAAACCAAGGTACCATCAATGCAAACCTTCGTGCCCTCGATCGATCCGGTAAGCCTTGTCGCAAGTGGGTGAAGGGAACCACCAAGCTGAAGAGCTTCACGGGTGTTGAGTGGGAGATTCGACGATGGACTGCACCACCCAGGGTCAGGGTCGAGGGTGCCTCTGAGAGTTCTTCCTCAGGCGATAGCAGCAAGGAGAATAAGGATAACAGCCAGGTAGAGAGCATCAAGAGCGAGAAGAGTGGTGCCGGACCAGATCTCGAGATGGTGAGCTCAGCAAGCCACAACGCCAGCTCTCCAGCGCCATCATCCCTTCCAGTTCCGGCATCGTCTACTCCTGTTACTCCTGCAGTTACCGCTTCTGCATAAGAAGATATCTCTTTCACAGGAGGGTGTCTTCGTCTACGAAAGACATGTATCAAAACATCTCATTGTCGCTTTGCTTCCCTCGGTCACTTAGATTCAGCAATGCCGGCGCTCAGCGGCAAGATCACTTGAGGATGAATCGGGGATAGATAAGGTACAACGCCGTCCGTTATATTACCTGGTCTTGCTTTACGGAGGGAAAAAATCATGGTCTAGGGCGTTGGTTTGGTATGCGCGGTCTGCAGCGTTGGGGCATGGTACTACTGAACGAATGGATAGTTATCTGGCGTTACTGGTACTGGCACAACACTGTATTATAACCGGCATCAAGTGTATGAACACAAGAAATTACAGCTGGTTCTTCACAGTCTGACATTTCTCTCTATATGTTGTGCTTGTGAATCAGATGCGAAGAGAAAACTCACGCAGCTCCAGTGGTACTGTACCGATTTGAATACTAATATAATATTTGGGAAACGTCACAAAATACGTTGGTACCATAACTTCTATCCTTCTCGAAATCCAGTGAAAGCCTATGAAGACGTGTTCTCCAAAGCATGTGAATCCCAACTTGATGCTGAGCTGCGTCTCAAACTTGGAAGGCAGTGCATCCTACCTAGGTACCCTGAGAAGGAAGAACTCTGCCAGAAGGATTACCCTTCGAATTTGCGAAATAATGTTGATTTATATTCCCATCGGATATTCACTAAAGCTGAACGTACTTTTCTCATATGCATTTGTTGCTTTCTCGTTCCCAACATAAACTCATTGGCTGCTCTCTGAGCATGGTATCTTCCGGGTACACATCAGAGGCCACGGCAACCCATACACTCACAACCAAATACAGGCAGTATAGAGACCAGTCAAATGTGCGAAGAAGACAATGAAAAACCACTTGATCAAGTTCTTGCCAAATGGTATAATAAATGAAACATGCCGAGGTGAATGATCCTGTCACGAGACTCCTAATGTACTTGCGTCTTCCCTACTAGGACTTGAATGGCCTAGCTTTCGCTTGGTGCAGCTCAGCGCCAGCGCCTGGATGTATTGCATCTTCATCGTCTGGGATAACGCCCATGCTCCACAACCGGAATTCGAACAAGATACAAGTGACAAGATGGACCCGTACTCGGACATGAAGCTCTGGTAGAGCTCGCCGACCTATATTTTCGATATACCCTACATCTGCTGGCCATGAAAAAGCAATCATTGTCACAGACCTCGTCCCCACCTTAGTTCGGTCATCGATTCACTGAACTACAGATTAAAGGGCGGGACTTCCCTTGAATCTGCACAAAAAAGGCAATATTTCGCAGCTATTTCGATCTTTACCGCTCTTCAAAAGTCTGCGAACTCACATCGGTAAAACACACCATCTGTAACAACCCTCAAGATGACAAACTCCTACCCTTCGGGCTCACCGGGGGTTCCAGACTCCAGCATGCCATCTGGAGCTCCCGGATTCATGCCCCGACGATCTTCTTATGCCTCAGTCGTTTCTGGAACAGCTACAGGCGGTTCCCAAGCATATCAGCAACCGGCGAGATCTGGTGCTTTCTCCCACCTGCTTAACCAGCACCCCGACTTCAGCTATGATCCTACCTTCCCGAGCTTCGGCGGACACTCACGAAATGAATACCGACCTTACGATATGGATTTTGGCACGAACGGTGGGATTCACGGGCGGTCAGGATCATCAGGACGGGGTGGACAATTACCAAGCTTTTCAAGTGCATTTGGAATGCTTATGAATGGTGCTGGAGGATACCCAGGCTTTGGCGGATCAAATATGGATTATTTCTTCGTGCCATCGTATTTGAGGGGGTCGAAGTACGTTCAGAAGCTGGAGGAAGCACATAAGGCGAAGTTGGCAGCACACAAGGATGGACACTCTGCACCCTCGTCACAGCCCGGATCGCTCTCGACAAGCGCGAGCAGTATAAGCCTGCATGCGAAGATAACTCCTTCCCACCGGGGAATGACCTATGACCTGATCGAGAAGGCTCCGCCTATGGAAGACGAGACGCTGGCTCCCTTACCGTCAAGATGGAACAGCCAAGACAAATACGGAGGATTGGAAGTATTGTCAGATGGGCAGGAAGTCAAGTTAACGGGTCCAAAGTCGGATCGAGACCGAGAACACGAAGCCTGTGCAATCAGGTCGGATCATCCTATGCCACCTCAGTGTGGTATCTATTATTTTGAAGTGACGATAGTCTCAAGAAAGCGAGAGGAGTATGACTTCCATTTTAGAACCATTTATTTATTCACACATTTCTAACGGTTTCACAGAAGCTCTATTGGCATTGGATTCTCCACTAACAAGGTACCATTATCAAGATTACCCGGATGGGAACCAGAATCATGGGCATATCATGGAGACGATGGACATTCGTTTCAGTGCCAGAGCTCCGGAAAACACTACGGACCACCATTCACCGCTGGAGATGTCATTGGATGCGGAGTCAATTTTAGAACAGGAACGGCTTTCTTCACCAAAAATGGAGATCACTTAGGTTCGTTGGTCGTGCTTGCTGTTTCTGAATGTCACGGCAGCTCTTACAGTCTATGGTTGCTAACGTGGCAGCAGGTACCGCTTTCCGCGACGTGAAGGGCCACAAACTCTTTCCCTCAGTTGGCATGAAGAAGGCAGGTGAACATGTTAGAGTAAATTTTGGCCAGAGCCCATTTGTTTACGACATAGATGGGATGATGTCGGTAGGTACTCCCTTTTTCATCTCCCTTTTCACCATTCCTGCATCATCATCCACCAAGGGGTCCGTCAGGTTTAACAAAAATATTCTTGATCCTGAGATATTTTGGATTTGGCAATCATGCCCTTTATCGACAGCTACGACGAAGTCAGTGAGGAGAACGGAGCGCAGCCTACGAATGGCTCTGAGACATTGATAGTCGTCGACGCCAGAGATCGCCAGCCGTTCCAGTGGCTACCTACTCGACGTGAGATATCCACGATCCTGAGAAATTTTGAACCCGTCGCCTACCCTTATCCAATCCCCGTACGCACCAGCATAAGCTCGACGGTCACCAGGGTCCGTGGTAGAAGCGTCAGCCCCGATCCCAGAAGGGTACGGCCGGCCATATACAGCAGCAACCGCATGCTCGTTCACCAGATTGCGGGTATCCTAGATTCACGGAACCTCACGGACCAAAATATCTCACAGATTCAAGATTCTTTCAACGATAGATTGGTCTGCTCAACTTTACTGACTACGGTTACTGCACAGCGCGAACAAGCTCAAATTCGACAGGATATTGAGGCCACTAGTACCGCGAGGCTGGCACCACCTTTGAGTGAGACGGAATTGATTCAGTCACTGGTGAGTTCTTCCAAAATATCTCTCCTCCCTGGATATCTTTCTCCTTGCCCTCTAGACTTCACTCCTGTCTAGGCGACCATGCAATGTCTGCTTAGAAGTCTATCCGAGATGCCTCTGGGGAGAGTATCTCACGCCTGTGGATATTTTTGGCTGACTGACTTAGGTCCTCCAATTCCTTACCCATGACGGATACGTGGATACGGCTAGGGCGTTTGCAGAGGAGTTACGTGCAGAAAAACAAGCACTGAACCTCGATCCTAATACTACCGTCAACGGATTTGACGTCAAGGAAGACGAAGATGCTGGACACCGACAACGAATCAGAGCCGCAGTTCTCGAAGGAGACGTCGAAAAGGCCCTCAAATATACCAATGCCTACTACCCGAATGTGCTCAAGGACAATGAACACGTTTACTTCCGATTAAGGTGCCGGAAGTTCATCGAAATGATTCGGCAAACGGCGGAAATCCACAACCCCAATGGCTCTACCAATGGCACGAAGAAGACGACTAATGGACATAATGGCGATTGGTATGATGACATCATCAACCACGATATGGACGTAGACGACCAAGACCATGAACCACCAAACAAGTGGGACCGTATGGAGACCGAGGAAACGTCCAGTAACGAGATGGAGTATCAGAGATTATTGGGAGAGGCCTTGGCATACGGACAAGTCTTGCAGGCAGAGTTCAAGGACGATCCCCGGCGAGAGGTCAGCAGAGCTCTCGAGGAGGCTTTTGCACTAATAGCCTATGAGAATCCTATGGATGCCAAAGAAGTGGCACATTTACTGGATCCCAGTGGCAGGGCTGCTGTAGCAGAAGAGCTGAACTCAGCAATTCTACGTGAGTAACTCAAATACGTGAGATATTTTGAGTGGCGCTGACTTGTTATAGTGTCTCTTGGCAAATCGTCTTCAGCGGCTCTTGAGCAGCTATATCAACAAACTACGGTCCTACTGGAAGACCTCCGAGAAGGCGGTGGGCCAGGGGCATTCGTCAATATTGATGATTTTGCACGTCCGAAGGCGAACCGATACTAGGTGGCGCAGCATATTTCCTTCTTAACATGATCTTCTCCTCCGGCGTTCTCTACTCAGCGTGCATGCATTGTGGATACGGTGTATAGGGCCGGCGAGGAGTACGACCTCATTTCTTGCGGTAGGCGGTGAAATTGCTCTTTTGACATGGACTTGGGGATGGGATTTGGGGTTTCGGAGGATTGGACTGACGACGTGTACGAAACATGATTTGAGCCTTCTGCGTTGAGATTATGAGGCGTGGTTTAGACTGGCGAAAGCGGCTTGCAGTAAGGTGGTGGCTAGCTTAGCAGATGAGAAGGAGCGGTATCATCAAGTGAGGAGCTGTTCATAGGAAGAATAAAGACTCTCAGCCATACTTTATGGAGTGCTCAAAATATCTCATGATCGTGGGGTATTCACGGCCCACAAGTTATGATGGCTGAGGACTCTGGAGAATTGTGAGTGTGTGAGTGACTGAAGGGATCAGGATGCTCATATACAGCTTCGTGAGCTCCTGACTTGGGCTTGTCTGTAAGTGATCAGAATATCTCACGTCGGTGAGAAATCCACATCCTCCATCCTCTACATGGATACAAGGCCGGGTCACCTAAGGTTGGACATTCCCCCCC
>AYLM01000765.1:0-11274 GCA_001625345.1 Cairneyella variabilis
GTTCGAGGCATAGCTACGAGAATTAGTGTTGCAGCGAATGATAATTAGAGTGAGTATAAGTAAAATCCAAAAATTATGGTCGTAAAGATGCGAATAAATTCAAAATCACCTTTACGTCCCAAACCAGAAATCGCGAAAACTTCATTGGCTGTGATGGAATTCGGTACCCGCATCAAGCTGCGACGGAAGCTTGCAGGAACGCCCGCAGCCTGGGCGCTCGTGACGTTTTGTTGATTTGTTTCTGCCTTGAGCTTGAGTATGAGCTGTCCTTCGAAAAGCAATCCAAAGAACCCCGCATCATCCCCATTTCTACGGATTATTACCATGCGATGATGTGTCTTTTCAATACCGACACCACGGTATTGAATTATCGAAGCTAAATTATATCTTCCACGGAATAAGGACGGATCTAGTTTAGTGGTGATAGGGAAACACGGCGTTTAAGCCAAATTTGGAGGACGGGTAGCCCCACCGACTCTCGTGTGGCCTTGCCATCTGCGACTGCATCCACATTCTACATTCTACATTCTTTGAACATCCATCATGGAGAGAAGAAGAGTACCACCCCCACTACCTCATCCAGAACGCTTTCAGCGGGCTAGGCAAGAACGGGAACAAATGGCGAACCAGTCTTCCACGGAACCCGACCCGCAACCTTTTATGGCACCAGAAGTTGCAGGACCTTTTACGGAGAAGACGGCAACGCAATTCCTCAAATGAGGAAGAGGAATCTTCACGTCGTAGGCGGCGGTAGCGGCAGCGGTAATATACGCCCAGACAGGAATCGTCTTCGGGGTAGTAGGCACGGGATGCGTCCGAGGAAGAGGCAACTCGAATTTTTCAAGAGCCACCTTGGACCAAGGAAAACCAAGACGAGTTGGAAAAGACGTACGATGCGGAAATCAGGCCCTGAAAGGAAGCAGAAGGCTACTTTGACATCCCGGTACCCGGGCTGCTACCAAGAGTTCACAGGTCCAAGACAGAAATGATGGCAAAAGGGAACTCAAATTCATTTGGTATGCATGCAGCACTTGCTCTAACTGCTAGCAAAGCTCCCGATATATAAATCAAGTCTAATAATAATATTAAGTAGTTAAAATTGCCTAAGATTCTTACTTCCCGCCTCGCATTTTTTGATAGAATAAGAATCGTGTCCGTAATGAAATAGCCGGCCCCAGCTTCGTTCACAGCACTTGCGCGACAATCAGATCTGATCTTACAGTCACGGTGGTTCCTTTTACAATTACTCCTTCCTCCACATGCCCATGTTCAGCACCTCCATGCAAGATGTCTTCCTCGCTCTCTCCTGGAAGCTGTTTCCCGACGGCAGGGGACTTCGCAGTAACCGCCGTCTCCGATTGCAGATCTGCCGTTGTAAATAATTAGCTTATCAAGTTTTACGTTTCACGGTCTCCCGCGATTTTAGGTAAAGGAATAAGTATTTACCTCCCCGGCCAGCTCCTGTGATAGACCCGAGTGGAATTGATCCGCGATAAAGTGACGTTCCGGTATGGCGGGGTGCGGTGGAGGTGTAGTACCTGCCTAAGATATGGGGAAGGTACTTGCGAAGTAAAGCTTTAAATGCAGGAGCACAGGAGATGAATCTGTGGGTTCGAAGGTCAGATCCGAGGTTTAAGACTAGGACAGAGCATCTAGCTAGCTAAGAACCTACATGGCAAGATGTATTTCGACGATAGACCAAATAATTGATGGTACTGAGCGCCCTGTAATAATTTCGGTCAGCATTTACAGCCAGCCTAGGGACACGGGAGGGGAGAGGAAAGAGTATTTTCACAGCTAAATATGATTAAGAACGCGTTAATGAGAGTAGGAACGTTTCACCATGAGAGATATGGAAGAACATATAATCAATCTTGATAAGACAGTTTTGCAAACGGGAGGATGCGAGTAACCTCGACAAGAAAGGTATGAGTCGCTAAAGTAAAAATTGGATATCTCACATGTAGTATCGGCTCGATCCCCTACCGACTGAAGTTGATACATCACTACCAAACGGATAATGCTCGCAGCAACGACTCTGCCCGTCCAGCATTAGCAGAGCTCGGCCCAGGGCTGGTTAGTGGGTATCGAGTACATACATCATACCAAGAGCAAAGAGGAAAGCTAGACCAACCCGTTGTCTCGTCGGCAACTATTCAACTTGTTAGCGACAACGGTTTAATAGTCAAAGGAAAAACTTCCTTGTAAACCAAGGAGGATAGGCATTGGTATAAGGAGGATCGCGAAATCGAAGACGATGTTGACGTTAGTGTTGAAGTACCAGTATAGGCTTATATTAATGCAATTTCCAGGTACATCCGGGTTCCAGAGCTTTTCTAGCGGTTGACATTGGAAACAGGCAACGATCGTAGAAGAGACGCCGTACCCGATGGTAAGGACCATGACAGTGTATAGGCCGTATCGGAAACGTCGTTCAATTGAGAGTCGGAGGAAAAAGGTAAGGTAGCTCAGCCTGACGAACATTCCTGTCAAAGCGTAGGATATGGCCATCAGAACAGTGCTCTGTAATTATCCTATGTATTAGCCAGGTTGCGGCGTTTACGCAGTATGAATGAGAGTATTTGGGACCTTTGTATAGTTCGGTATCCATTCTGGTTTCACATCTTGAACGTGAAGACCTAATAAAAGTCAGACTTTGGCCATGTTGCTGCAATACACGACACTCACCTAAACCCCACTTGGTCCCTAGAACTCATTAATTACATCAATATGACGGCAGTAATCCGGTGTAATACTTACAAAGGATACAAACCACCGATAGAGCGGTCCCCCAAATCTGACCAATGCATTAGCACCAGCAGCCAAGTATTCTCCAGAAGGATACGTACCAGGGCAATAGCGATGAGAACTGCATAAAACCGTCAGTATGAACTTAAACCATCCAAACATATCAATACGCATCCATGTACGTACCGTCGTCACTGCCAGTAGATTTCACAACCTTGAGTCTTGCGAAAAGTCTAGGGACAGTCAGAGAGGATCCGTGACAAGAGCCTTGGAGGGTTCCAACCTGATATAGACGCTAAGAAATGAGACAACGAGAAAACAGATGCTTATGGCAACAATTTCAGCACGCTTGTCGTCCATGATGACTTTCTGTCGCCTTATGGAGACGGAGGCAAGGAAAATAAGTGGCAAGGCCGCCTTGATGATTAAAAGAGAGTTGAACTGAGTGTGGTTAACCTTTTACCCAGAGGAGAGATCATATATATACTAAGATGACAGAGCAAAGGTGGTGTTTTTGGTGATGTCGTCCACAGGAAATTCCCGACGATTGGGTGGTATGGCGTTCCTAAGACAAGGGATCGGTCTCAGCGAGGCGATGATGGGAGGTCAGCCACCGACAGCCACACGCCATCAAGTGAGCATGGAAATTCTAATCATAACGGTACGGGTGGAGAGATTCCCCGCGGCTAGGTCAGGGGTCAGCCAAACTTATCACATTTTGCCCATAGCGCAAAAGGCGATCGTGCTGACCATCTCATCCAAGTCCCAACCACAAGGCAGCGTGGCATTTTTGGTGTTGCTAGACCCCAAAATCCAAGCCCGTATCAGACTCGGAGCACCCCCTGGCAAATGTGTAAAATGTAGGGACTAGTGCTTGCTTACTTAGCCAGTCTCAAATACCGGCTCCTGGGTACTGGGTGCTGGGCGCCAGGTTTCTAAGACACACACAGCTCCTGGATCTCGTCCGTTCCGAGCAGAAATTTTGGCCTGTGGCCGAAGTAGGTGTCATTAATTCTGGGAAATGTCCGCATAGCAAGATTTTTTAGTTTCCAATCTTCTCTACTATAGTGCCCCGGACAGGATCGTGAAGGAGGCCCTTCAGTGATATGCCCCCCCTCCCGCATGATCTTATCTGTTTCTATGGCATTGGAAAGAAGACAGAAAAGATCCAATTGAAGGACGGTGTGGATGGGGAGAAGGCTGGGCTTCGGATCTTCGTCCGTTCCTATTGTGTCGGCAGACCATAATATGGTGTTGAGCGCTTGGTATCCCGATCGACAGGCTCAATAAACTCTGTACCGAGTGGCTTCGGGCGCTTGGTATCCCGATCGGCAGGCTCAATAATTCTGTACCGAGTGGCTTGAATTTTCGCTTCGATTTAGAATTACCAGGCTGAAATGGCGCAAATGTGGCGTTCTTTAACATCTGCTGGAGCAGTTTCCGTATTCTGGCATTGGTGTGACGGAATCACGGAGTGCTTGTGGTGAGTTTCATGGCTGCACAATCGCCGATTACTAAAATCGTGGCGGCCTCCTCCAACGCTAACGGCTCCTACCAGGCCGGAGCAGACGAAAACGTCGAATTATTGAGAATTGCTCTCTGCGAAAGCTGGGAAGCGGCGTCGCGGGGAATTTTATGACCTTTCCGGGATCTAACTAATCAAATAAACCGTTGTCGCAGGCCGGACTCCTCCCTGTCCCTTAGGATTGCAGCCGAAACATCGGGATTCGGGCACGACGTGTCATAAATCGGCACCGATTCTAGTTATGCCGAATTGGATTGTAGGTTCCTCTTCCGCGAAAGCTATCAGGGAAGAAGTTCATTCATGTGACAGCTCTAGAAAGGGTGTCATGCAAAAAGCGACTCTTGCAGAAGGTGCTGTATTAACTAGGAAACAAAGCTAAAGAAAGAAGGATCTTCTGCAAGAATCGACTATATGTCAGGGCGCGGGTTCAGAACCTTGCCCCGACTCCCCGCTATATCATGTGATCCGCATCCAGGCTATATAGTCTGGGCTTCCCCACTCCTTCTTCCGTCTCTAGCTTTAGATCTTTATATAATAAGCATTCGATCAATTGAGTTTCTTCCATCTCTAGGCTTTAAATCTTTATTAATAGGCATTCGATCAATCGAGTCTTTACCCTTTTGCCCGCGCCTTCACAGAAGGACTCTTCTCTTAGAACGATAATTTTATAGGGCGAGTCTATAAGTAAGAGCGTACTAAACTTGATTTAGCGTAAGGTCTAATTATAAGGCAATTTCGTTTTAAGTAAAGCCTATATAATAATAAAGAGTATATGCTTATAATCGTTTATCGCGAGTAGTCGATTTGTATAGAGTTTTCGGTGTTGGGATTGAATATTGATCTATAATAAGTGAGTTCTAGGAAGGTGGATTGAGAAAAGCAGTGAGCATAAGGTCTTAAAATCATTAATGAATGACCCCTATAAAATGGAAGCTTCTGGATAGGCGCACGGGCTGATTTCCTTGAATTGTTCGGGCCTGTACGTAGTATATAGTATTGACTAGTTCGGTGGTTCATGCCTTAATGCCCCACTCATTTCCACTTACACGCTGTAAAAACTAGTAGTAGGGCCCTTGGAGCATTCCGGCTGTTCGCGCCACCTTAGCGGCAATTTTGACCTTGAATACATATAAGGATTGTTTATGTTCGTTTCACATCTTTGTCGTTAAAAGCTGCCATTATAGAATATGTCCTCCTGATCATTCTAGTTGCCAGATATTGCCACTTTCATTATTTTCTCGTCCTGGCCTTGAATACTACTGCATCCCATCGTCACTTGCTTTCCTTTGCAACTATGCTTCAATGGGAGTCATCCTATGTGTTGGGGATGCTTTTTTCTGTCACCTTATACCCTTAAGGTAAATGTCAATCCGCTCCGAATCAAGAATATTGTGAGGCTTAACAGATTGGGGGGGGGGGGCGCATTTTTCCCTGGACGCGAGATGTTAATTGCTGACGCTGATCTTTATTCCAAAGCTGTGATAGATAAGGGCTGGCTGTCGCCCTTTAATTCCAGGGTTTGAACCTTTAAAATCTTCTGCAATGCAAACCTCTTATTCAGCGGGAACTTTCCTCCCACTTCTCTTATTGCGAATTCAATCACAGGAGTGGGGTAAGATCCTTGTGTAGCCTGGGTCACGCTATGGCACAACCTTATTCTTGACATGGAACCGCTTCCCGCATGGTGCATGACGGGAAAAGGCTATCGCGACGCGAAGCTCTTGGAAAGCTGCTAATTTCCATTCGCGTCGAAGCAGTGCATTTTAATATTAGCAAATTTCACCACTCATTCGACTGGAACATACGATATTGCGATGATCATATCGAACTTGGACGGGAGTGCGTAGTGGCGTTTGCAACCCCATACGGAGCTTCTGAAAGCGAGAACTTCCATAACCTCGACTGCCTGGAGCAATCTTCCCAATTCGCTCGAACGGGCTCTGTTAAATTAACTCGTCTCGAGCCTCTGAGCCTTTAGATCTTGACAAGTTTCGACTCTAAGGATAGGGCAGGTAAGAGATTATATAGATCGCTGGGGACTCGTTGCATTTTTGCTAATCGATTGCTTTCGCCACAGACTCACCCATATCTATACAATCGAAGAGCCTGTAGAGAGCCCAGTCACACTCTTAAAAAACCCCGCCGACTATCAGTGCCACCCGATGTCCCTCTGCCTCTCCCCGCGATCAATTCCATTTTCGATATCTCGACGCGCATATAGATATCAAATTTGCACAACTTATAAGGCGTGTCCGTTCATGGTTTGAACAAAACTTCGCCTTAACGCGTTCTCCACATCACACATCATTTTCGAACTCACGAAGTCATTACCCCTTTCGATAACCCACGAGCATAATGGGAAATCCTGTGAATAATGGCTTCTGTTGCAGTTTCCTACGACTTGGGGACCCAGAACACTAGGGGACAATATATCTCTGACAAGAATGGCAATCCTGGGGGTATGACCGACCTATCTTTCCGGAACGGCCGGTCTACAGTGAGCTCGAGTACCCTGCCGAAGCAGCTGTTACGATAACAAGCGATGGTAAAGTCATCATCGAGTACGGTTGGGAAGCAAGATTAGCTATAGCCTCAGAACGTACGATAAAGTTGTACAACTTCAAATATTTGTACGACAACAGTAAGAAAAATAGGCCCGCATGTCGCGCGATTATGGTGGGTCTCAAAGCGGTAGAGAAGCTGGGCTATCAATTGTCTGCTTCTGCCCTCCTTCTCGGCTATTACAAAAAACTACACGACGAGCAGGAGAAATGGTGTACTGGCCGTGCTCCATGCAAACGTTCAAAACAGTGGACCGGATTTATTTTATTGGCGGCCTTTCATCCTCCAATTGGTTCGAGAAAGCTTGTCGAGCAATAGGAAAAAGACATTCGAGATAAAGTTCAGTTCCCCGCTATAAGCTGGTAGGAGCAATTTCTCGAGAAGGGCTGCATAATATATTAATCTGTTTCTGCAGTACGCAAGTTGCTAAAGGTGCTATGCTAGCTGGGATGAAGTGGATCACTATAAGCCTTCGCAGAGAAAACCGTTCATTTGGACTTGGGCTTTTCTGACAGAGACCCCGAACAACGAAGCCGCAACATACAACCGGTGGCGAACCCGAAACAGCTCCCAACGAAAATGATTCCCCTCAACAAACCTCTGTTCCGGAGACGCCTAATGTGGTCAGAACTCAGCAGCGATCATCGTCACATCTAGACCCTGCCTTGGGACTGGGGGAGGCGGAGCAGCCGAATTATTTCATTGGCCTTGCTCGGGAGTTCAAGATCCTCCGAAGCGGCGCCGAGGTAAACGATATAATTATGAACGCTGAGTTTGGCGCCCTGCCCGAGAACTCTGACGTATATATCCTAGGCACATCCGTTTGGAAGGCTCTAATAGCAAGCGACGGGCGGAATCTTGACCTTGCAAAGATGTCGTTGCCGGACGAGTTCCTCAACTTCGAGTACGTCGTGATCCCTATCACCACTACTATTGCCGACAGCGTCTACTGGTCTGTTGCCATACTTGACAGGCCTGGAAGACTAGTTGATAAGGATATGATTGGGAAGGCTGTGGCCAAAGTCAATCGATTAATCTACCTATTTCGTCCCGTCATACCTGGTTTAGGCGACATGCGGGAAACTACAAATATCGATGGTGGCCTGAGCTTCTTCCTCTGTGCCGTTGCGCGAGAACAATACAGTGTGCAATATATTGATTTGATAGTATGGACAATACCTCTCAAAGTACCTACCGAGACGCACTCACATAGCTCGGGCCTGCAAGTCATTGTGGTCGTTGGGAACTTTCTTAAGTCGCCCCAGGAATTTCTCGACGATGAAAACGCACGACCCATATTTCAACCGGCAGAAGTAAGGAAGAAAACAGAAGCCAAGTTTATGACGACCTGCGAGATCTTCTACAAGTTGCTTGTCCCTGAGGACTTTCTGCATCCCAACGTGGTCGTATGGCAACTCCAAGTCCTATCGACGGAGGATACTCTCTGTGTACCCCCTCAGTTTTATACTGCTCTTCTTAATAACGGCAAGTCTGAAGATATAGAATCAGCCAAGCGACAGATCAAGAATGTGGAGTTGTTCAAGAAGTCTAAATTTATTGGCATCCCTGTACTCGAGAAGGGAGGCCGGTGACTGTTTTTCGCGGGAGCCTTCGAGACTGAAAGCGGGCAAAAATGGAATCCCTAAAGACCTGATCATTAGAGTTGAGTCAAAAGATTGGGACTTCGCCCGTGTTTACTGCTGGTTACTCAAGTTTTTGACCAAAATTTTCGATATACCCTTTCCCAAATGGGCATCCGGAGGAAAGCAATGGGAGCTATATGGTAGCGAGCTCGACGTACCATGGCCAGAAGAAGCTATTGAGACTGGCTATCAACTCGTTCGTAAGGCTAAGGAGCTAGCTCGTGATGTTGAGGACCTTCTCCGGGGAACCATCGATAACGAACGTACCGTGGACAACATTGAGCCGAAAGCGATTATGTCCGGGTGGATGGGAGATATAGAGCAGATTATGGGCACCGACATGGAGTCAGTTAACGGACCGGCTGGTACAGTCATAGGTTCTTTAATCAAACCTGCTACTACAGGATGAAATGCAAGCGAGCGAACGAGCTTATAATGTGCCGCCTCTCTCCGCGCACACCGGCACTAAGATAAGAGAACGAGCTGCATCTGTCGTCGACGCAGGGCCTTCGAAGATGGCAAGGCCCTTGATAAAAAGAAACAAGCTCTCAGACGACCCCCTAAGACCCATCGAAGCCGACGCCCAACTGCAGCTGAACTATATGGCAAATTCCTTCCCCACTGATGAAGACTCTAAGCTGTTTAAAGAATACTATATCGAAAAAATCAAGGATCGAAGATCAGTTATCGTTTCTGTATCACTAGGAGAGAGTAATGGAGAATTTGATAGTTGCGTGAGAGAGTTTATACCCCCGAAGTCAGCCACGCAGCCTGCTTCTGTAGACCTTTTAAGGTCTCTCTCGTGTCGCTATTATGATGATCAAAAATTGGGACGTTGTGACTCCCGTGACTCCCGTGACTCCTGTGACTCTCTATGCACACAATCCAAGGGCAAGGACCGACCTACTATTTTCGAGCATGTTGAAACTTTAAGTCTATAAGATGTAGGTCAATCATACTCTCTATTGAGACTTATTAACATCACAAAACAGGTAAACTTGTTCAGGGAGGAGTAACGTGGTTTGTCGTTCCTGTTCACTATCGCAACAAACTTTGGAGACATGCGCTGGCTGAACTGAAACGCTAATGGGAGGCATTGAAGTCCGATGAGGAAGAGAGCGATGAAGGGGCCGATGAAGGAGGTGAAGATTCTGAAGAAGGGGGTGATAACGATTGAGTGATGTGAGGGGTAGGAAGACGGAAAATGTGAGAGATATTAAGAAGCGGACTGGCGTTATTAGGTTCTTGGCCCTCTTGTTTTAATTTGATATATCTGGTAGTATCCTAGTAAATAAAAGTTTTAATCGAATTTCACACTTTCTTTTACTACTGGTGACTCCAAATCTTTCATCTATTTATACAGTCCTAATTGATGCTGTGTGTGTATCCCATCCTGATACGGTTTACCCCCTAATTGATACATATAGCTTATTAAAAAATCTAAGAAGGATCTGCTAACAGACGCGCATACCATCTATAATCTTCGTTATAATCCGCTTATTACACCGTCTATTAGATAAGCGATTGAAGCGAACATATATAGTTTTTGGTGGAACGAAATCCTTAGCTAGAGTGCTGTATATCAGTCCTTTATCGACTTAGGAATCAATAGGCCAGCACTTCATTTTAAGTAGAGATGTCGTGGTTACAGTCACCCTGGTATAAGGTGGACCCCCCCATTCTCGGCCACCCCCTGTTCTCGGCCACCTCGCTTAGCTCACCGCTCTTACTTATATTCGCCTTTTAATAAAATCATTCCAAATTTTGTATAAGCTTAGGACCGACGATGAAGCTCTTATATACCAAAGATAACGTTCAGAGAGCGCTAAAGAGATTGCAGAAGGGAAGTCTGTGCGCAGAGCGGGTCTCGATTAGGGGGTTCCTAGGAGCATACTTTAAGAAAGGATTTATAGCCGCGTTACCTTAATAGAAGCTAAACAACCTTTTTAAAGGCTTTCCTTAGTTCAGGGACAACGACTTACGGACTGGGTTTTAACTCAAGAGACCTTAGGCTAGAGCCCTACACATGCACAGATCAGAGCTTTTATAGGGCGCATTTTAGCCGCTAGAAAAGACGTAACTCCTCTTGGAAAACGATGGATGGCTGGCTTTATTAAACGGAATCCTATTCTTAAAACCAAAAAGCAATTTAAGATCGATTCTACACGCGTTAATAGTGCTACATCCGATATAATTAAGGCATAGTTTTAATAACTGGAAATTCCCATTATTAAGGCTATTAAACCTGAGAACCGCTGGAATATGGATGAAGCTGGTATTATAAAAGGCCAAGGGGAGAATGGACTAATGGTTAGAAGTGTCGATCGACGTTTTATTCAAAAGAAACAGCCTGGTTCTAAGGTCTGGACTTCCTTTATCGAATGCATCTCTATAATTGGACTAAAACTTTACCCATTAGTAATGTTTAAGGGCAAATCAGTATAGCAACAATGGTTTCCCACTAATCTTTAAGACTTTAAAGGCTGGAAGTTCACTGCAACCGAAAACGGCTGGACATTTGATGCTACTGCTTTAGAATGATTAAAGATAGTGTTCATTCCCTAAACGGCTTCACGTGACCTATCAGAGGCTCGATTGCTTATTCTGGATGGCTATGGAAGCTATGAAACAACAGAATTCATATAGGAGTGTTATTCGAACAATATCTATCTCTTATATTTGCCTCCACATACCTCACATATGCTTTAACCACTCGACTTATCGGTATTCGCTCTATTAAAGCTGTGAAGGCGCGGGCAAAAGGGTAAAAACTCAATTGATCGAATGCCTATTGTA
>AYLM01000768.1:0-27858 GCA_001625345.1 Cairneyella variabilis
AAAGGGCTCAAGGATGAAATCATCGTCCAATCACGAGAGCACCAGAAGTGAGGCGAACGAGGCTCTCGCCCTTTTCTGCAAGCAGCGTACCCTAGCCAGTTGTCTGTGATAAATCAGCGAGAGGGTTTCACAGAGCAGCATTTGAGTCAGGTGTCCCCTCCTCAGATTCTAGCACCGAAACGCCTTCAACAGCGACCAAAGCCTGCTGTTCTTCTCCAACATCCGACGCCGCTTTGCGAACGCAGAATCAGAACGCCCTTTTCTGGTCAGTTGCGGTCCCACGATTGGGTATGAGAGACTGACGCCTGAAAGCCACAGATATGAACGACCAATTCCAATACACGGACGACTCGGTGGTTTGGGACGATTGGCTGCAGGCTGAGGAGCTGCAGTCCATCGGGTGAGTAAAAAAAAAGACATGCTCACAGAAAAAGGGCACGTCCGGAGCTCAACGCATATCGGCAAACATCTTGGGGCGAATCATCGAATCACCTCGAAGTTCGAGAAATCTCTCCAACGAATAACAATGTCACAGGCATGGAAGATGGCTTGCCACTCTCGACTGCCCCTCCTGGAGTCGGTTCCTTTGCTCAATTGCCCATGCGTCCTCCTGCAGTAGATGAGACTATCAAGCCGACAGATGAAGCGCCAGAACACCCCAATTTACATTTGTGAGAACTCTCGAGTATTCCTCTTCTCAGCAGATCCCTAATATGAGGCAGCTCTATCGTACGTTTGCGATATCCGAAGGATGACTGCGCTTCTTGTGGGGCTCCTTTGGAGACTTCTGACGAGTTCTTCGATATCTGGAAGTCAACATTGCATTGCACAAACAACAAGGCATCCGGTCATGCGTGCCTAGAATGCAGTTCATGCCAAGCCAAGTTCACTAGCATGAAGGAGCTGGCAAGTCACACACTCTACCAATGGTGGTGTAAACCATTCAGCTGCGTGGTTCCCTATTGTGGTCAGCTACTTCGACCATCTGATGTCCACCCCCACTTCAAGAGGCACCATCCTGACATGTTGCATTCGTGTGCACAATGCGGCCATCGATTCGACTCTCTTAACAAACTAGATAGTCATGCTGTTGAAACCATGCACGCCGCCTACGTTTGCAGATATCCGGATTGTGGTTCTGAGTCGACAAGAATTGGTGATCTTCATCGTCATGAACTGTCCCATCGAATCAGTGTTCCTAAATATCCCTGCCCCCATTGCCGCAAGTAAGTTTGCCATCTAATCCCATGGAAGCCTATCGGCTAGGTGTTGAGATTATCTCATTCTCATCAGGAATACAGTACTTACTTCCTATTCAGGTACCGAGGCGACAATGGCTTCAAGCGGAAGGATCATCTCCGCCAGCATATTCGCAATTATCACCACATCGATCCCGATACCAACGGAACTGATGATGGCAAACAAGATGGATTCTTCTGCCACTGGGAAGGTTGCGAGAAGTCAACGCCGAACAGCTTCCAGTCTCGTAAGGAACTGACAGTCCATCTCAAAAAGGAACACCCCTCTCCATACCAGTGCACCTTCCTGGGTTGTGATCGCGTGGGAACCAAGGGCTGGATGCGGAAGAGAGATATGGTGACTCACGCGAGGAAGGTCCATGCTGTGGACGTTGACGCTCTTGAAGCACTTGACGACATGGTTTTCGAACCTTCAAACATGTCTTTCTTGGACTAGAGGCCTCTGAGGAGATGCCACGATGATGCTTTGCTTTGGTTTACCTGCGTTCTTGAGTTTGCTTGCTTCCAGTGTTTCCTTATTTCCTTGGAGGAAATGATTGTGTATATTGGAGGATTAGCTCAATAATTTGGCGTCTGTCTCAACGCAGCGTCGTAAAAAGCAAATGTGATTATATTTTTGCCCGCAATCCTGTCTCACGCTTGCCTTTCGTCTAAGTTATGAACCTACAATCTGTTTAGGAAAGATTGCTCTGACAGCTTTGAAGACCTTGCACTCGCTCTTGTGACCCTTCTCACTCCACCCTCGGGTTTGACAGTCCTACTCATCCATGTCAGCAACCTTACATCGTCCCATACAGATTCAATTTACTGTCATCACTTACCTTATTACAATACCACACACTCTCACACCCTTTACACGCCCTCAAACTCTCCACCTCCCTCTCCTCCCCACAAGCCTGACACCTCCTCTTCCCCTCCGCACCATCACCTGGCTCGCTCTCCCCACACATCTCAACCAGTTTATCTACCCCCGCAGGAATAATCGCATACCCCTCAACCCCAACTTCCACAAACCCCTGCTTCCCACCCTTCACCGACCCATCCTCCCTCACCTCATTCTCCACCACGCCTTTCCTCCTGGCTCCCTTCACAATAACTGAATACCCTTTCTTGAATGCACTTACATCGTAGCCGCCACCTGGGATGTTTTCGTTTACGGTGGATGGGGGAAGGCGGATAGTGAGTGCGAAGGAGGCGCCGGAGAGATCTTTTAGGATGAAGGTTGGTGAGGTGGAGATGGTCATGTTTTGTTGGATGGTGGCGATGAGGTAGTAGGGTCTGAGGTGAGAGTGAGGGGTTAGGGTAGTTGTTGATGGATTATGATGGATGAGGAGAGAAGTACGTACGGTGATAACTGACTTGGTTCTGGGTCATCTATGAGAGGGCACGAGGAGAAGGAAGGGAAAAGGGTGGGGTTGGTGAAGTTTGGGATGGGAGACATTGTTACAGCTGAAGACTTGATATCCGAAACGGGTTCGAGAGGCAAAAATTGATGTAGAAAGTTGGAAATAACGTTCCCTGTTTTTGGTGTGAAGAGTGAGAGACACTATCAGAGTGAGAACTTAGAAAATTGATGACACATATCTGAAACGCCAGAGGACGAAGCTAAGGTGTATTTACTTGAAGTCGAGAAAAGTGTCTAGTTGGAGAACTTGGGTGTGAATTTTGCGTTCGGCATATGTAACCTCTTCTTGCATACAGTTGGTGTCTCGCTAAGAGTCGACTTGCCCCTGAAATTTTCGAAGAGAGGTTGATGGTCACGTGATGCTCTGGTGACAATCAAGAAATTGTTTGAAAGTTTACGCTACAACCCTTATCATGATTTATAGAAATCCCAACCTAAAAGGTAGTCCCGACCAGATGCTTAACTACAGCGTCGCCACCAATCGTGGAAAGGAAGCCTCAAGAAGCCCGGCTTTCGCCTTTTGAAACCCTTTCAACACCAAGATTCCATTAAGTGTCCTGTCTGCCACGTCGTCGTCCGGTTCCCGGATCATCGTCTGAATGTACTTCAAATCCAGTTGTCTGCCTCCTCACAGGAGGTGGTAACGCTTGAATTATTCGATTCGCATCCACTACATCACGCGGATCAAATGCCGGTTCTCTCGAATTTGATCTTTCGGCTACAATCCTTGATATCTGTGAGTTTCCACTGGCAGAGTCGTCTTCCACAAAGGAGGACGGAGCTGCTCGGATACCCCCTGCCGGATATATCGCGATTCCTCTTTTCAACTTCCGTACTTCCAGTTCTGTTCTGAGATAAAAGGCTATGTGCTTGATAACCATACTCCCCAAGCCTATGGAGCTGACTATATTCCATCCCAACCCGAAAAGTGAGTTTATCCACAGCAAAACCCCGGTGGCAAGTCGAAAGGATGCATCCGTAAAGAAAATCAAGCTGAGCAGGCGCCGAAACCACTTATGTGTATATGGATAAACCAATCGAGGATCGACGGCTATTGCCTGGTCTGAGTTCTGCAGACCTACGAATCCCGAGATTGCTTCTGGCTTGCGAATATCAGGCAAAGGGATCCAGAGGTCTTTCTGGGATTCGACTTCCTTTGGAGAGCTAGTCTCCTCGGTCTCGGATATCTCATCGCCCTGCAGGATATGAGGCCGTTGGCTGACCTGAGCTATATCAGGAGCTTCCCCTCTTTTACCGAAAAGCTTCGATGCGCGGATCTTTGCATGGTTCCAGATTTCTTGAGTGGTATGTAGAAAATCAGTCACGAGCGACATGCTGGGATGGACATGTTTACTTACCGACTCCTGCGTGGGCTGATCTGGGAATTTATGTTAGCAGCCTGACAGAACGAGATCGGCGAGCACCTTACCTGGGTGAGATTTATTGTATGATTCCAACACCGCGAGAATTGGAAGTATGAGAAGAAAAATGGGAACAATCTGTCCAAAATCCACTGTGTTCTCCGACCCTTCGATGGACGGTGCGTTTATTCGGGTCTCGATAAGTTGCGTAATACCATATGCAGCGCTCATAATAAGCGTTGGAATCTCGGCCAGGAAGGAGTCCTGGTAATCATAATTGACCGCCCAAACAACGAATACTTGCTGTCGAATATTTTGCAGAATTCGTCTCGCCAGTGTCGCTTTCGATGGCACAGCCAGTGCACGCCGTCAAATGAGATCCCTCTCAGCGTCCCCTCCTGGCCGATATCGAGACTCCCAGACTTCTTTTTGGTACCAGCTCTCAAATTCTTCGTCACTTAATTGTGGGCCAGAGTTATTGCTACAACAATATTTCCGCAGCAGAGTTTCGTAAGGTCTCCATTTTTTGCCGTAAAGATGATGAATGGCGTCGATGTAGCTGACGATCAGGAACATTATTGTGGTGAAAGTATTTAAGAAGTCCATATCCAAGGAAGAGAGGTTTTGCGTGACACATTGAATGTGCACAGAGCCGTCGACAGAGTATGCGAATGCACTTATTATCGTTGTGTATATGAGGAACCCCAGATTTGCGATCATTCCAACAACTCGTACATTTCTGACGACGTGGTTTTCGCGAAAATAGCCTCTTAGGACTATCAGGGTTGATAGGTGTGTGGTAGATGCGAGGAAAGCCAAGCTGTTTACTACTTGGAATTCGTAAGCGCTGATTTGACAGTGTTGACATAAAGCTGCCACAATCATTGCTGGACCTGTAACGAGTTGTTGGTCGCTCAATGTGAGAACAAAGGCATTCAGGCTCTCTCTGCGTCTAGCATCAACCTCGACATCGATGTGGCGGCAAGGAGTATCCGTATTTTCACCATCCCCTCGGTACCTTATGCGACAGCATTTGTGAAGATGGAAGGACTGAAGAAATCCAAAGTCTCCCCAGTCGAGATATCGCTCGGGTAGTAACCCTGCAAAGTATCCAATTATGACCGCGAAGAACGCTGCGCCAGAGGTGACGAGAAAAGATGACAGGATCTGTGACTGAGATTAGAAGTTTCCAGCCAAAAAAAGAAAACATATTTCAAGGCAAAACGTACACCGATGCCAACGATGTCAGGCAGGACTGTAATGGTGGTGTTCGATGCATACAAATCAGTGCAGTTGATGAAGTCGCTGCAACTGCCCATGGCAGGCAGTCAATCGAGGAGGCTGAAATTTGAGTATGGTCTGTTTTTTATGTCAAGGAATGAAGTTCTTTGGTTACTCTGGAGCGATAGACGTGCTCTAATATTCAAGTCCCATGCGGCTGATAATTCAAGGCACGGGAGTCCCTGCTCTCAATAAATGCAGCGGCACCATAACTAGCTATGAGATTGGGCACGCATCCGCCGACAGTGCGTTGTCAGACACACTGCCTTAACTGTGCCGTCTTTGCATGAGGGCTGAAGGTAATGAAGCCAATAGAAGTCATTGGGGGCCTCCTGGGGGCCACCCGACCCTGTCCTTTCAAGTCTTGTGCAATGTTAGGACTCATAAAGAAAACATGAATAGTACGGTACGTCTAAACCAGTAACGAATCGTCCCTATCCTTTAAAGTTATTCTGCATGATAAAAATAGAGAAAGGGGTCATTGGCAGTGGAGCCATTGAGGGAGGAATTTGCACACGTGATTTACCCGAGAAGATACATTGGTACCTAGGTACTCGAGTAAGTATTTTGATGTCTTCTGGAATGTACAAGTGATTTAGGCCAGAGACATGTCAACTCCGGACTCCATACGATGCCAATAGTATCATCGCGTCATAAGTCATGACTAGGGTAGGTATCATCAGACATTCGCTGCCGCGCTCTCTACCACATCAACAACCTGAGTCCTGAAAGCCTGCTGCAGCTTCAAATCTTCTTTCGGGTCATCCACAACGCCAAAGTCGCTTGTAAGGCATTTCAGAACGACTTGCTTGTACCGCTCGCCCATTCAGCCTCCAAGTCTTCGCAAAGTTTTGTTTTTGCAACTGCGATTGTATCACGTATGGGTCTCGCGCGTGCTTGAATTGGTTCTTCTCGAGTGTAATTGCTGGTTCCCAGAGGCTAATCTCAAGGAGCACGACGCCTGTGAAGAAGTTAGTAATACGCGTCTGGCTCTGCCGTATGGCCTTACCGAGCGCGTAAATGTCGTGCAATTTGTGGAACATCATTCCTGGTTGTCCTTGGCGCACTGGATGACCGTATGTCTCGAGTGAGACAGATATCTATGATGCCTAAGGAGAAGTCTACCCCTGGTCTGCTGTACTCAAATCCAAGGACCCATGGTCGCGCGTAGTCGATGGTCTCTGGCGTAGTGGTTGAATTGCAGGTTTTGATGTCAGCGTTTGGAGGGAAGAACAAGATGTTCTCACTACGAAAGCTTTCATGCACCTGGAAAGGTAAGCAGCTGGCTCTGATAATTCAAGAGCGGCATACCCATGTAACCATCTGCGGCTGGGATATGCATCGAGCCAAAGCGAATGCCAGTTCAAACTTATCTCCCAATTCCGGTTTGAACTGAGTACTGTCGAGAAGTCTTCTCAGGCTGATCGGCCCAGTTATGACGTCTGCTGGAATCTCAAAAATCGAATGCAATCCGACGAGAACTCGGAATGTATTTCCATCCTACACACCGTGGAATGCAGAAGACGTATTCTTTCGGCCGCTGGAGAAGCCTCGCCAACCCATCGACCCGATCTTTTGTTCTCATATCCAGCTCGGTGGATGACCCATACCTATTCTCATCGTACGATCGATTCTCCTGCAAATATCTTTTACCATCTTATCGAATTATACCGAATCTCTCTTCAACCGGACTCGAGATATTTATCGCGTCTATCCAGCCCTTGTTACCCAATTCAAGAGTTCCGCCGATAGCTTGTGCATCAGCAGCAGCTCTCTGAAGAGTTGCATCCAAATTGAAACCCAGTGAAATAGAGATTTTGTCATTCTGCAAGCGCTCCAAGTACTGCATGTCTAATCCATTCATTGTTGCAAGCATCTAAAGCTTTATATGTTCGGGATACGGCCGTTCAGAACCGAGAAATTGTTGAGAACTTCCTCTGTTCTCTTCTTGTCCCTCAGCGACCATCGGAGAACCATTATTGGCGATTTTGGGAGCGATTGAAAGAGATTTAAGGAACTGGAACTCTTGTTGTGGATGGATCTGAGATCGAACTCTTGGGTGACGGGTGAGAACGGACGTCCCAACTGTGCCATATCGCCGGTGCAGAAGCTCATAACCTTCATGCAAAATGGTCACGAGTCTTCCTAGGAAGATCTTGATCTGGTCCTGAACATCTTCGTAGAATTTCTCGAATAGTGTGCGCCCGCCATAAATCGCCGACGGTTCGAAGAGAAGATGGCGGAGTTGCCTCGAGCGATTGTTTTCGTCTCTGAGTTTGTCGTAGAGGGTATCGGTATCATGGCAAAGACACAAAGTCAGCGCGGATTTTCCGTATGTTTCGCTCAAGTCTGCATACGTCGTCGAAACTCTTTGCATCTGCAAGCAGTTGAGCCGTCCGTTCTCCAAGTTTGAGCAGCTGGTCAAAGATGGAAATTCCAACTCGGCAATGCTCGACGGGTCAAGCATAATTACATCCTTTGACAGCAACAGGACAAACGGCCATACACCGCGTAGCGTCGTACTTTGATACATCATGCTGTTCAGAATGAGGACACGAGCTACGTTGAGGACCTCTTAGAGCTTGGGGCAGAGTCGATATACTGGACGAGGATGGCTCAACACCTTTAGGCCGATGCGTTGACAGCATCTCTGATTCAGCCTTACAATCTGAGATGATCTGTATAGACTGCGGATGTGCTAAAATTCTGATTGACCATGGAGCAGACATCTATAGAAAGTCGAAAGACGATTGTTATCTTCTCGAAAAAGCGGTGATGTCTGGCAAACCTGCTATGGTTCAGGTTACCATAAAATCCGGGAGAAGCCCAGCCCAACACCATCTGAATCGCTTATCTCTTCAAGAGTACCAAAGGAAATTCCAGCATTGCGGTCCTCGACACCTGAAGCGAAGAAAACAAAGAAGCGAAAGGCCTTAGCGGGCCTGTTCAAACGTACTGCAAACCAAAAGCAGGCTCCGACTACTTTGCCCAAAATGCTTCGAGCAACGAGCTAGTCATGTCAAGACTCGGAGGGATTGCTTCTGAGGATCGTGAGATCATCGAGGCTGCATGGAAACGAGCTGCTGAAGCACAGAATCGTTGGGCTTGCGCAACTGCCTGTGTAGAACACAATTTCCACGGTGACACAAGCCTAATCCAGTGGGACCCTGTTTTTGAATTTTCAAATACGCACTCGATCACGAAGTGGGATCGGTGTTGACGCTTTACTTGGGAGGAATGACGGACTCGACCGTCGATGGATCATTGAGAATTGATCAAGATCCATACCTTTCATTTATCAGGAATCAAATGGACAAGCTGACAGAGTCACAGCTTCAGGAAAAGGCTGGCAACAAATCCTTTTCCCGTTACCGCTAACTGTGGTCGATGACGCATTCACTCCCGTTCTGGATCGGCCATCGTTGCTGGAGAAGAACTTTGTCGAAGCACAAGGTTTGCTCATCGAGCTCTTGACCCGTACACAGACGTCGAAAGTGAATTAGAACTCCTCAAAAAGAGGAAGCCAGACATATCGACTGTTTGAAAGAAGTCCTAAAGGTGGAATACCAAGCAAGCAACCCGTTGTGTACGAGCTCTTCGACTCCGAAAAGACAGAAGAGAATGAGAATGATGAAATCGACGATGACATGCAGCTACAACTCAACACGTTGTTTGATTCAATGAGGAGGAAGATAGGAATATCGGTTTTTTACTCATATACCACACTTGATAATTATCGTTACTGAAATACCACTTTTATCTTCTAAAAATTATCTATATACCACACTTGGCCAAATCCTTACTTAGTATACCACACTCTCATTACTCAAATACTATAGATTAAGTAGTATTTCAGCAATAAATCAGATATTAATTTTCTGTATCGTATAATCGTAATAACCTAAATACTATATATGCCATGTTAGCAATAGCTGAAATACCCCTTCTTACTGAAATACTATACTTTAAGGATTAGGTGATATTCGGCACCTTATTAGCGCACTAATATATGCTCACTTTTATAACGCTTACCGCCACTCAACCTTACTATTATATAATATCTTTATAGTATAACTTTAACCTTATTAGCGCGAACTCCTATTAAAATATTGCGACTATAAGGTTAGTTATAATTAATTAATTACTATAGTAGTGGTAATGTGTAAGAGTAGTAGCAGAATAGTAAGGTCGCATAGTGGTGAGGTCGCAAGTGAAGATATATTAGTGCGCTAGTGAGGTGCCGAAAGTCACCTAATCCTTTAAAGCATGGTATTTAAGCAATATCATAGCTATGGGTATAAGAGCAATTGCTAATATAGCATATATGCTTTATTTGAGTAATGAAAGTGTGGTATATAAGTAAGGAAAGAGGGTGTCTATGGTATATTGTTAATTTTTGAAAGAAAAAAGTGGTATTTCAGTCACGATAATTGTCAAGTGTGGTATTGAAGCAAAAAACCATAGGAATATTCCAGCTGGGAGAAGAGGATGAAAAGCAAAAATGGTCACAGAGACCAAGGCACTTCCCGCTTTTGCCAGAGACCATAAGCCGAAGATAGTCAAAAAAGCTTTCGCAATCTCATTATATAATGCTGGTGAAGAAGTGTAATGAGCCCAAATGACCTGAGTCTAAGAGGTATGGAGACAAGTATTCCTCTCCAGTCGACAGGAATTGGAAGAGAAGAAGAGACATGCATGTGTATGTCTACATATATCTATATAATTGACAATTGTGATTTGCGCTAATTTACTGTCATCCCTACCCTTGAACAGGTATTTTATCATGTCGGCAAGAGTCAAGGGCCCGATTTCTTACCACTCAGATCATTATAGACATGATAAATCTACCACGCTATTCGCTTACTAGGAACCGATGTGGATCCTTTTTATAGTAGATGTGCAAAGACTTCGTCTCCCTTATCAGATCCCTCTATCTTCTGCCACAACTCTGACTTTCGATATCGATTACTCCTCACCTCCTCCAAAATACTGACCATATCAGCATCTCCCGCCACAGCTCTCTTCTTAATCTCTGCAATATTTTCGATAAACCATATCCCCTCTTCTCCAGCCTACACCATCTCATTAGAACCAACACAAAAATTGGCATACATCCTGTCCTTACTGGCGGAATTCTCAAACCCAACTCCCTGGCCACCAACCCCGGCACAACAAACACTCCATGCAGCCTATCTTTCCACTCCTTAGGCCTCCCACCCCCTTTCACACCTCCCACCACCAAATTCCACGCCCACTCGATCTCCTCAGCCAACTTATCAAACACCTCGCTACCGCGGCCCGCTCCACTTCTCACGTGCGCAAAGATGCGATTCTTGCCCAAATCGCGCCTGCCGCCAGTGAAATAATCTTCTTCTTCGACGCTACAGGCATCGAGACGGGTGAATTTGATATTGACGAAGAATTCAGGTACGATGAAGGTATTGGCGTGGAGCTTGGTGATTTCTTGGGCCAGGCGCTGCCGCACGTTAGGGAAAAGGGGGGTGCTGTGTTGGACTTCGTAGAATGGCATTTTGAGATAGGTTTTAGATCTGGAGTATGAGGAAGTTTCATTTGGGCAATGATATTGATGGATATTGCGGGTGTTCTAGGATGAATTGAGATCCAAGCGGTGTGCAAGGCGGGGTATGTATTAATTGTCTCTGCTTACGTCATGATTCCGAAGAGAATGGTGGCGCCTGTGAGGCGTCGGACAAGAGCATGTTGCCGAGTTGAGAGGTATCGATTAAGTTTAAGTTTAGCTTTTAGACTCAAAAATTGTATCTGCAGCACATAGGAACCTTGCCTTGGGAATCGTCCACGAACAAGCAGGAAGACGCTAAGTGTATGATTTTCGCCTGAAGGAAAGGAGAAAGGGATTAAGCGAGCTCGCTAGAGTTAAAACACAACCGTGGCCGTGGGCAAAAGAATTGGGACTTAAGCAGGTCTCCTGGATTAGGACACTCTTAGACTTTAGGCGATCAGAACTTTCCACTAATACTATATACCGATAAGTGCATTCAAAAGCGACTCGTCAGCACCCTTCTCCACAATTCATCATCCAGCGTGCTCTAGACTCCCAGATCCCGTTTCACTTCGGAAATCCCATCTAAAACTTCTTCAGTCCTTCTCTTTAAATAAACTGGCCAATAATTCTCTCCTCCATAGCTATATTGCGGTTTGTAAAAAACATTAAACTTTCTCATCTAGGTCTGCCACCCTCGGCCCTCACTAACTACCTCTGCTAACTCGCTTGCTAGATGAACATCAGCACTACCTGTCTTGATTTCGCAAATAAGGAGCATTTACTAGAATGGCTGTAGGGCCTGATGATAAATAAAAGATATTATAGTCTAATGTGACACTGACTGGGAGTGCTTCCTGATCTCCATTCTGGAGACTTGCATGCTTCATCGGCTGCACCAAACTGCCCCAAGTTTCGATCACATGTTGGCAAATAGGCGTGCATATATCCTGCTGCTGCATTAAGGGACGGGATATGAGTGTCAGGAACACCCTGATACTATTTTCCCGGTAAGGCTGCCTCCCGTTACTTGTGTATCCCACCATATCGAAGACCGAGTGAAACTCCACGTTAACCAGAGAATCTGGACTGAAGAGTTGGTGGTTGATGGTCGAGAGGATCTTTACTAGCTTCTCGCTTTGAGCGTAGTCGAGCGGAGTAACTTTCTGGGCCTGTGCCTCAAAGTACGCTGCAGAGCACGCAACGGGGGAGTTCCTTATATCGAACTAGTGATCCATATGGAAGGAGCTATGTTGAGACTGTAAATTGAAAATAGAAATGCTGTGCGTATAAAGGTAGAAATTGGGAGACGGGTGGTGGTGAGAGAAGTCAGAAGCTTGGGTATCGGAGAATGTCGGGAAGTTTAGAACGTCCAAGACTATGTAGTCAGGCGACAAAAGGTATTAGCTACAATCCGGACGGGCCCATGGACTCGTGAACCCGAAGGAAAGAAACAGAAGACAGTGAGAGAAGGCAGCCTGAAGGAGGCCGCAGGGAAGCTATATGAGCCACATTGATCAGTAACTAAATTAACCCCGCCAGCTTGTTTGAACTCTCTGTGTGGATGGCAGAGGCCAAGCTTCTCAGAATAAGGAGATTTAGAGCACTGGAATTTCTCGATTTCACAAGTACGAATGATCTCTCAGATTTCTTGGCCCTATGGCGAAAGCATGCGGGTCACGCATGAGCAGAACCGTCCACCCAGAACAGCAAAACTGACTGATTATTGATATTGCGTATTGACGGGATGGAACAATGCAGTAGCTTATCGATTTGGGATGGTGTTGCCTTATTTCATCTAATCTCTCAGCTCATGCAAACGGAGCGTTCCATCTAGCTTGAAAACGTGACTCAGATAGAGCTGCTAGTTGCCTTCAAGAACGACTTCAAACTTGTCTGCAAGCTTCCGGCGATGACATGGCGCCAAGAGAAGAGCGTCACAGGTTCAGTAAAGTGTGCACACCGAAAACTCGGTATTGAATCTATCATATTCGCAAACATCGCCGATAATAGATTCGAGACACATGATATAAGGATGAGAAAGCGAAAGAATAGAATGGATACGTAGATGAGTTGAGGAAGCGTCAAACCTTCCCGGTATTGGAATATAAGGACCAAAGGCGAGCATCTCCTAGTGAGTTGTCTTGCGTTTCTCATTAGGAAACAACTAGGGCAATTGAGGATTGTAAGTAGCCATTAGATTTCGTGTTAAAGTCCTTTGAAAGTCATTGACCTCCTGCAATATACACAGAGGTCTCAGAGAAAATGTTCTGACCCTTGACTACTTATCCTTGAGGACTCGCTAATTCCAGTGGCTTGCACAGCCCCAAGCCTTGCGTGATGGCTTTACTCGCATGATAGCTTGATTGGCCAGGCACTCAGAATTTCTTTTTCGTCTTGTGGTATTTTGCATTCATAACCATGTACCCCGCGCGAATGTAATTCTTGGCTCTTTCTATTCTCTCAACTAGAAGTGAATGCAGCGCTGTGCCCTCTAATTTGATATGATTTGGGTGCCTCATGGCTGAAAATACTGACATGACTGAAAATGATGGAAGCAAATCCCTTGATCGGAGAAATTACCGTTCAGATGTTATAGAATGGGGACTGGCCATGGAAACACAATGTATTCCCTTACCCTCGCGATTTCAATGATAAGAAGTATATGCCTTGCACTGTTACTAATACTTGTCAAGGTTCGACATTCGGAATTCCACAACTTGCCCGAGGACTCGGTAAAGTTCATCTGGATTTGTCGCTACTGGGGGTAGACCAAGAAATAGCTGGCATCAATGCTGTCCAGGTTGCGCCCGAGACTTCCATAATAGGAAAAAGATTAGTCGAAAAGGTATCTGAATTGAGTTATGGTCCGTCTCAGCCAGGTTGCCTTTGCTGTAATTCGCAAGGCCCTGGACTCCGGGAGAGGATCTTCAACGTGATCCAAAGAAGAACTAGCAAAAGAAATTTATATGAAAAACTTCCAACTCACGGCGTCATCCGGCTCTTAGAACTGCTTCCAGATCGTGGTCGTGGTAAGGCTCCGTTATCCTGTCGATTGCATACCGCTCTACTTTCTCAATCTCGTGGAAAGTATGAATGCTTATCGTATTGCTGGCGCTCCGATCAGTCCAGAGAAGCCAAAATATCTTGCAAAGGCCAAACAATATCAATTGGCAAGAATCTCTTTGGAGCTCTCCTTTGTCTTCGGTTGGCCTCGCACTCACGGATTATCTGGGTGGACGTCTTGTGCATCGATCAGGAGAACTTCATTGAGCGTAGCCAGCAAGTTCAACAAATGGCAGATATCTTCAAAAGTGCTCAAAGAGTGTTGGCCTGGCTAGGAGGCTACCCTACGCAGTCTTTTACAGACCGGCGATCTTGGTATCCGATGCAGACATATCCAGAGCCTGCTCTTCAGCGAATATGCAGCATTGTCAATGCCTGGAGATACAGCACCGATCGGGAATCAACATTGCCTCAAGCAGGCTATTGGTCGAGAACCACAGGAACCCTGTTTCATACCCCGCAGGAATCTGTGCCAAGGGGCTCATTCTGGTGGCAAGTCCTTCTTGACTTCTTCCAAGAGACAGAATTTTTTACCCGCTTATGGGTAATTCAAGAGATAGCTCTGGCTCAGTCAGTCCTGGTATACTGCGGTGATTTCGTGATTCCCTGGGAATGTATTGGCCTAGGCTCTGCTATCATCCGCAGCAATTACTACGAAATTGGAGGTAATCAAGACAGAACCCGGGACTTCAGACCAGTTCCAACTGGTGTTCTAAATTCTTCATATACCGAATCTCGAAATCCCAAACAACTCAAATACCGCTCTCTTTCTCATTCCACGATCTTCTGATCCTCACACGACAATTCGGTTGCAGAGACCCGAGGGATAGGGTGTTTGGGATTCTCGGCTTACCGTCGCTTGAATCGTTCGCAGATGAAGGCTCCACTTTTGTTAACGTGGACTACAATACCACTGCTTCAGAAGTCTACTTTAATGTCGCAAGCAAGATTCTGTCACGAGTCCCGTCTCTCAGACTATTGTCCAGTGTACAGCACGACCAGGGTGTCCTCGGCTCGCCCTCATGGGTTCCTCAATGGCACGCACTCTGCACGAGAACACTGACTCCATTCGAATCCGATCGAGAGTTTTGTCCTGGAGGTTACAAAAATATGCAAAGACAAGAGAGTGGGGGCCTCGAAAGGCTTGTCGTAAGAGGTATCCTTGCAGAGTCTATTATGGGAATTATTTCTCTGAAATGGGATTATTTCCAAAGAGTGACATCTCGCCTTGACTCTGCTTCCGACAAAAATCTCGAAAGAGCCCTACAGCAAAATGACATTACCCACTTCATTCTTGAGAGGATTTCTATGACTATCACAGGAGGCAAGGATTGGTACGGACTCCCTGTCAGGGACAAGACGGCGCACATGGCAGGCTACTCTAAATGTCTGCTGACCGAAGGCCTTCGCTGGTCACTGTCGCTGCTTCCAAAGTGGAGAGTGAGGCATGCACAACCACCAATACGCGTGGCTGAGCTTCGACAGATTGCAGAAAACGGACATGCAAATCGATTCCTTGACGCCGTGGCGACAGCTTGCAGAGGCAGACAATTGTTCTTCACGAACAGTGGGAAATTGGGCCTTGGGCCCGATGCAATGATAGAAGGTGATTGCATCTGTGTATTATACGGAAGTAGCGTGCCGTTTGCCTTGAGGCGAAAAGACGATCATTACGCATTGGTAGGAGAGTGTTACGTCTTCGAACTGATGCACGGAGAGGCTGTGGAAGAGCTTTCTAGATCGGGGAGCAAGCTCATGGAGGAATGGATTGAGATTCGTTAAGTTGCAAACATATCACACGTGCATGTTCTTTCTCAATGGTCTATCGAATGCTGACCAACTACTAAGATCTCGATTTCTTGCGCTGGTCATCTACCATCTTCCAGGACATCGAAGGAAACACGGACACAATGCCTTTGTCACTCCTAAGTTTCTTTGTCCACCATCCTAGGTTGCATGTTCGAAGAAAATCCAAGAATCCGACAATGAAACGACAATAAGCGAGAACAGCATGAAAGAAACACCTGCTTCAGCACCTGGCAATACTTTTCACCTGGTATCTTATAAAACAAGATGGATGAAAACAAGACTGATAAACTCTGGAGGTTCCTTACTCTTCCTAGGCATCAACAACATACCTTGGGCATTATCTCCTTTCAAGATTCAACTCCGGTTTACCTTGACACTTCACTTCACTACATTTTGCTTTAAACATTCTTCAATCACGTAACAAACCACCGCCCCTATCGATATTTCAAAAGCTATGTGCCGCATAACGTCCCACACCCACCTGCTCTGCCTGCACACCACCATATTCAACCGACCATGCTCCCTCGCTTCTCCTCCATTACCACAAACTCCCAAATTTTCCCTCCTGTCTTTCCGGAATCTAATATCAATGCTCGATCCAACATGTACTCCTACCCAAACAACAAGCTATACCAACACCTTCTGCGCCACCTGCTCTTCCACCTTCCAGCAGCTCTCAATCCCATCCCCAGACGCCCGCAAACTCACTTTCAACTTCCGTCAGCAAACAGGGTACAACGGCCCTGTCACACCATTGCTCATCAACGGCGATGTGGAGTTTATCAGGGATGAGACGGATGAGGGAAGTGTTGAGCGTGGTTCGGGATTGGTCCGCGGAATTGAGAAATTGGTTGAAAAAGGATTGGGGAATGGAAGCGATGAAGCAGAGGAGGCGGCGACGAGGGTGATGGGGATGTTGAATGCGTGGTGGATGAGTGGTAGTTCTCCTGGGAGTTCGTCTGGAGAAATTATGAGGGAGAGTGGGGAAGAGAGAGGTGCGGATGAGATGAGGCAGCGCGCTTCGTGTATGAAGCGGAATGCGTACCTGGGTACAGACCGAGCTATCGATAGAGGCGAGTATGTTGAGTTTATTGCTCCGAGGGCAAGTGGCAGACATGTTGAGTTCGTTACTGCTGCGTCAAGCGAAGATATTGGTGAGAGGAGTACGTCTCCCGACCCAGTTGTCACTGTCTGGCACAATGCTACTGAGGAGTCGGGAACGGTGTTGGATGAAAGCGGCGAGAAGAGTCCCACAGACTCAGTGGAGACGGTCTGGCCAAGTCCTGAGCCGCGAGTGGTGCACGATGATTTCGGCTTAGAGGCGCTGCGGTATGTCGTTATTGGTAATGAAAGCTATGAGATGGTCGATCCGGATGAGTCTGAGATGGAGAGATGGGATGTGGTGAGTATGGATGAGGAAAGAGATGAGAGGGTGGAGGTGGTGGGTAAGAACGGGTTCGAGACGCAGAGCGTAGTGGGAAGAAGATCGAGGGATTTGATGGAGGAGGATGTGAGGCTGCGGGATGTGCGGAGGGAAAAGTGAAAAATGTGTGAGCTTCTCGCTGGACGAGTGACTTTGCGAAAGAAGGGGCTATGCTTTGATATCGAATCCTGAATTTTGGCATAAAAATACATACATTAACCTCTAAATTCGTCCTGTCTATCGTAAAATCGTGCAAGTCGTGACTCCTAAACTCTAATTCCAATTCGCAATGTGATGCTTATCACAGCTGAATAGCTGGTTTTGGCTTCCAAAGAGACCATCCAACAGCAATGATGAGCTTGATAGCGGCCGCAACCCACAAAGCGGTAGACAACCCAGCCGAACTTCTGCTGATCCAACCTCCAGAAATACCACCAATCAGAATAGCCAAGACAGCGGCCGCTCTCCGATTCCTCTTGACGTTATCTTTCGTCAAAAGCTTGGGATCACTGGCCAAATCGCAGTAAACACTTGTCAACACCGTGGTAGGTACTTCATTAAAGCCAAGTAGCCTTGATGTGACAATCTGACCGCCGGACTGGAAGGCCAGGAAACCCAAAGGAAGCAATTCGATAGCATCGAAACCAACGTCTTGGACGGTAACGCCATGCGGCTCCGGAACCACATCTGCTTGTACCAGAGCTGCCGCAACAACTATGCATACACATTGAAGGAGGAAAGAGGTTGCAAGGGTCCCGCGGGCCTTGGGCCTTATGAGTCGTGTGGTGGAGAAGCAGAAGCAGCCGAGCAGGAAAAATGCGATTGAGACTAGGGATTTGAGCCAGCCATCGGGATGTGAGGCTGGTTGTCCGGATGCGCCAAGTGCAAGGAAGATTGTGTTGCCTGTAATTGTTAGCCTTGTCTGCGAAATGATGGTGGATTTGCGTACCCGTCTGCATGGAGACAAAGCAACTCCAGGCATTGTACGCGCTGCTGTCGCAAAGACCAGAGACGACGCAGCAGGCTATGATTGGGATATCGGCATGTTCGAGAGTGATCTCGTTGGCGATATAGTCCCGCCAATTGCTTTTGGACTTCTTTGAAGCGGTTGAGGCATTGGATGGAGAGCGAGTCTCTGTTGTTGGCAGAGTCTCTTCGGGCTCTGTATTTCCCGCAGCAGTAGATGGCTTCGTCATTGTGCAGACAATTGGGTATTGATAAGATTGAGAGAATTGAAAGAGAAAGAAAAGAGAAAAGACCTACGAAGATAAGCAAAACACGCCGCTATTCGGAAATTCGGGATCACTCTGGT
The DNA here is from genome assembly GCA_001625345.1 of Cairneyella variabilis. Lineage (NCBI taxonomy): Eukaryota > Fungi > Ascomycota > Leotiomycetes > Helotiales > Cairneyella > Cairneyella variabilis. Next base: position 18,438 of record AYLM01000768.1, read on the forward strand.
CACATTTCTAGAAAATTAGCAAACGCCGGTGACGGAATGTGCAGGGGAATGAGCGTTGCTGCATAGAGGTTAGTTTGTAAAGCACGTGGCTTCGAGCCGCGAAACAGCGGTAAGTGATAAATAGCGACTTAAACTCAACAACCTCCAAGATGCATATGCAGAGCAACCGCATATGGAGATGCAAAGCCGTGGAGATGCTTTTGAGGTTCGTGGGAAGTTCCTGCGCTCATCAGGTGATTCTCGATTTAAAGTTATCCGCTTATCTGCATTTCGCCAATGGGAGTGAAGTTTTCGGGCTGAGTAAGGTGTGTTCCCACTATACTGCAAACAGCCAAGTGCGGGCGGGTTTCCCGATCAAAAAATAGAAAAATCTCAGCCCAAAATTGTGGCAGAATCTCTTCATCCATCTTCTATTGCCCCTCCTCTCCGTTTCCCAGTCTTCTGCCACTCGCGGCTGAGACTCCAGAGCATTTCTCTCTTCTTTCTATCTACATATCTGCTTGGTCAGAACAATCTCCACTCCAAAATCTTCCTTTTCCAAGAAGTTCTTTGCGATTTCGAATTGCGACCAGTCCCTCAGCCACGTTCCTTGGAAAGAGAACACCGTTTTGAAACTTACGCAAATTTCCACCAACGAATATTTCCAAGTATTTGAGGATATAAGGACAAGAGAATTGCATGTTCTGAAGTCGCGATCCAACTGTACCTATTTCAAAAGGTATCTTGTATTCAAGAATGCCCCACCTTGAATCGCCTCCCCGCGAAATGCCTACCATGATTTCCAAGGCCGCGGGTCCTGCACCATCACAGGCAGAAGTCTCCGGTCTCCTCGAAATCATATTCACTGCGCCGTCCTCTGACGCTTCCATCTCGGCATCCTACACACTATGCGACCTCATACTGAATTCCGTCGGTTTCCGAGGGCTGATGCAGTATGGCATTCTCGGAGAGATCAAGAAGGCCGCGGCCGATAAGAAGAGCGGAACAAGAAGAGAGAGCGCCCAGAACTTGCTCGGAGCTATTTTTGAGCGCTTGCCACCTCAACAAAAGATTAGCGAAGTAGTGTTGTTGGTTCAGGATGGAGGAATGGTGAATTGCGCACTCGATGCGTTAGCAGACAAAGGCCCCGTCGTCCGCGAGGCGGCGCAGTATGGGCTGGATGAGTTGTTCAAGAACTTGAGCGCCGAGGCTCTCGTTGTTGGACTGCTGCCAGTTCTCAGCACCTACCTCGCAAAGCGATCAGGCAAATGGCAAGGAAGCGTTGGCGGATACAAGCTTTTGCAGAGAATGGCAGACAAGGCGAAGATGGAGGTCGGCACCACCAAGGAAGAAGCAAACAACAAGGATATACTACGGGAAGCAATGGGTACGAAGTTGGCAGGCTTGATCCCAATTGTCGAGGCTGGAATGCACGATTTGAAAACAGAGGTCGAGAAGCAAGCTCTCGCAACTATGACCTCCCTCACTACCCTCCTCTCGAACGACGATGTGGCTCCTCGAATTCCTCTTTTGATCGACACAATGAAGAACCCTTCAGTGGAGACTCTCCAGAAGGCTATTCACGCACTCTCCCAAACCACCTTCGTTGCCATTGTTACCTCTCCAGTCCTTGCTCTTCTTACTCCCCTTTTGGAACGATCTCTCAATACCCCTTCAACCGCCCAGGAAGTCCTCAGACAGACAGTTGTGGTCGTAGAGAACTTGACCAAGCTTGTCCACGATCCCGTAGAAGCTAGAACTTTCTTGCCAAAATTGAAGCCTGGTGTTAAGGCAGTGGAAGACCGTGCCTCATTGCCAGAAGTCCGAGAAATGGCTGCTCGCGCAGTTGCAACAATTAACAAGGCTATGGGTGAAGACGATGGGAAGACTGCAGATGGTGCCATTGCAAGAACCACTTCCGAAGATGTTGCCAAGATCCTTGAGGCGGAGATCAAGAAAGCTGGCGGCTTGGGAGGTGATCTTGATATTTTCAAGCTCGCAAGACCTTATATCTGCACTATGGTCGCTGAGGATGTCAACCACCGCCAAACTGCTCGCATCTCAGCTTGCGTGGCTCCATATTTGGAACAGATTATGAAGGAGGCCGGATCAGCTGAGAAGGTTGGAGCTGCTGTTCAGCAGTTCTATGTTGACGAAGACCACCGAAAATATGGACTGCCAGACAAGCCAGATGACGGCGAAATTGAAATTGTCAACGCTGATTTCTCTTTGGCCTATGGTGGCATGCTCTTGCTCTCTCACACCAATCTCCGTCTTTTGAAGGGACACAGATATGGTCTCTGTGGTAGGAACGGAGCCGGAAAGTCCACCCTCATGCGCAGTATTGCGAACGGCAAGCTGGAAGGTTTCCCACCCCAGGACGTACTCCGCACTTGCTTCGTTGAGCACAACCAGGGAGAAGATGCCGACATCAGCATTTTGGAGTTCGTTGCCAAGGATCCAGAAATCGGCAAGGTCGGACGCGAACGTATATCCGAGGTCTTGTCCGAAGTCGGTTTCACTGCTGGCCCAGAAGGCCGTCAATCCGAAAAGGTCGGATCTCTGTCCGGAGGATGGAAGATGAAGTTGGCGTTGGCCAGAGCTATGTTGATGAACGCTGATGTTTTACTTCTCGACGAACCTACTAATCACTTGGACGTCGCGAACGTCAAGTGGTTGCAAGAGTATCTCAAGGCGCACACCGATATTACCAGTTTGATTGTCTCTCACGACTCTGGTTTCTTGGACGAAGTTTGCACGGATATCTATCATTACGAGCCTGGAAAGAAGTTGAAATGCTATAAGGGCAACTTGGCGGAATTCGTCAAGCAGAAGCCCGAAGCCAAGAGTTACTACACACTCTCTGCCTCATTGGTCCAATTCAAGTTCCCACCTCCCGGTATCCTCACTGGTGTAAAGTCGCAAACCCGCTCTATCCTGCGAATGACGAACTGCTCTTACACTTATCCCGGAGCATCTAAGCCATCTCTCTTCGACGTCTCCTGTCAACTCTCGCTTTCCTCGCGTGTTGCCATTATCGGAGGCAACGGTGCGGGAAAATCTACCCTCATCAAGCTGTTAACGGGTGAAACTGTCCCAACTAGCGGCCGAGTCGAAAAGCACCCCAACCTGCGAATCGGCTACATCAAGCAACACGCCCTCGAGCACGTGGAAATGCACTTGGAAAAGACACCCAACCAGTATCTCCAATGGCGATACGCCAACGGCGACGACCGCGAAGTCCATCTGAAGCAGACCCGTATCCTCTCCGACGAAGACAAAGCCCAGATGGAAAAGATGGTTGACTTAGGTGACGGCTCAGGAGGCAAGCGCATCGAAGCCATCGTCGGTCGCCAAAAGTGGAAGAAATCCTTCCAGTACGAGATCAAATGGGTCGGCATGCTGCCCAAATACAATTCCCAAATCTCGCGTGAGACGCTTGTGGAACTCGGCTTCAACAAACTGATTCAGGAATTCGACGACCATGAAGCTTCGCGCGAGGGTTTGGGATTCAGAGAGCTGAGCCCGAAGGTCATCAGTAAGCATTTTGAGGATCTTGGGCTGGATCCGGAGATCGCGAATCACAATGAGATCTCGGGCTTGTCTGGAGGACAGAAAGTCAAGGTTGTGATTGCAGGTGCTATGTGGAATAATCCCCATCTACTCGTCCTTGATGAACCGACCAATTTCTTGGACCGTGATTCACTTGGTGGTCTCGCAGTCGCGATCCGCGATTATAAAGGTGGTGTGGTGATGATTTCTCACAACGAAGAATTCGTTGGAGCTTTGTGTCCTGAGCAGTGGCATGTGGCAGCTGGGCGTCTTACGCAGAAGGGACATCTTGCCGTCTCGGCGGATAGGTTTGAAGATAACAGTCGACCCGGGAGCGGATTCAACTCTAGCGTTGCGAGCAGCAATGTTAGCAGCGCAAATGCGAGCGCGGTGAATAGCGGGGCGGAGGATAATAGCGATATGGCGTTTAGAGCGAAGAAGAAGAAGAAGATGACGAAGAAGGAGTTGAAGGAGAGGGAAGTGAGGAGGCGGTTGAGGCATATCGAATGGTTCGTACCCATTCTATTTCCACCATCCATTCATCTTTCGAATTAAAACTGAATGCTAATGGAATGATTGTAGGCTCAACTCCCCCAAAGGCACACCCCACCCACCAGACACGGACGACGAGTCCTAGATTCGTTCGTATGTCTCGTACGAACATAACACAACACTCTTTATGCACCAGTACCTTAATCTCTTCGGAGCTGAACTCGATAGACGATGTGATGATGAAAGAAAGAAAGAAAGAAAGAAAGAAAGAAAGACAGCAAGAAAGAAGAATTTGTATTGACCGTACATGCATAGATGCATATAGAGTTGTTTCATTGAGAATGGCGTTCGCGTATAGACGGTTGGTTGGATTATGGGCTGATTTGGGTTGCGCTGTTTCTTGAAAGAGAGAAAGAGCTCGAGAGCACGTTTGTATTGCGACGATGTTTCGTAACTAGATTAGTCGTTGAATGCTATTACTACTCGGATTGAGGGTAGTTGAGAAAAAAAATGTTTGTGAGTTGAATAGACTCGTTCTTCTACACATGAGTGATAACCTCAGAATTTGGTTGAGTTTAATCGTGGAGCGCAGGCGCCCAGTCGAAGTTGGAATGTGACGTGGCAAGGTCAGGCGCAGATAGGAATTAGCTTTAAACCTGAATTTCAGTTCATGATTTATGCTCAAGGCGAGCGTTTTGTCTTTGGCAGAATGGATCATAACCTTTGTGGTACGCAATTTTGAAGATGTTACGCGTCGCGGCCTGTTGCAATTGGACGCCTCCAAGGCTGCATCAGCCAGCTGAAAGCATGTGCCCGAGATAAGATCTTTCTTCCTTTACAACGCTGGCAGTAATCATTCACAACAACTTCTTTTATCACCTGGAGCTCTCTCAAGATCATCCAAAAGAACTCTCCAGGATTTCTGCACTCGATAGGATTGAGCTAACATGTTCAAGTTGTTCAGGAGACGGAATCGGAAGGCAAGGCTTGAGATACAAGCGGAGAGGATGAGAGGAGAGGAGAGGGTGAGAGAAGAGGAGAGGGTGAGAGAAGAGGAGAGGGTGAGAGAAGAGGAGAGGGTGAGAGAAGAGGAGAGAATGAGAACAGAGCTGGACAGGAAGGGCAAGTTGCAGCAACAACGTATAGAGAGAGACAGAGTAAGAAGAAAATCAGCAGAGGAAGCTAGGAGACATGCGGCAATGGAAGACAAGCGCAGGAGTCGAGCACCGCTGGAGCGGGAAAGGTTTCCAGGAAAGAGACTTATAACGGAGAATTCGTCCGATTCCGAAGCTCTTGGTATAAAAGTACCCAAAAGTGAACCTTCCAGCGAATTAACGACGAAGACAATGAGACCACTTGGAGAAGCGAAAGAGTCCAAAAGCAGACACATGAAAGCGCTGGAGCGAATATTCTTCCCGAGACAGCCAGACCTACGCATACTGAGGCAACAAGAACCGCTCGGATAGGGACACTTTTTAGTGCACGACCAAGAACTTACTCAAAGAAAATCGGCGCCGTAAGCCCAAAAGTAACACGTACAGTTCTTGAAGTGATATATGATAGTTCAGGAGCTTTTACGCCCTTGATGCCTTCCGGTTCTGTTTATGATATGTTTGAAGTGGCTGTAGTCGCTTTTGTCATATATGGCCGCTTCATCGTTACCTGCATCCTTTTTCCAATCGTCTATCTTGGGCTTATTGGACAGGCCACGATCAGAGTTGTACGGGCTATCCTAGCAAGGTCGAATCTGTTTTCGAAGATTCAGGATGACGCGCCAAGACTCGAGCTCATCCCAGGGCAAAGCGTAAGTGATGGTGTTAATAAAATCTTGTCGCATTATCTCGTGTCCGTGGCTAACGCCTGTGATTGCGCTTCATGGACTGCAATCGCTGCTATCTTCCATCACGCTAGTCGACCAGCTCAGCAATCTGGCTATGAACGAATCCAATGGGTTTGTGTAAGTCATAGCCATTTCTGTTTCTTCATATGAACTAAAATACAAGTAGACTTGCGGAGTGAAACTCTTTGCCGATATCCGCCCTCTGTGACAAGTCTTGGCAGCACTTTGCCCATAGCTTGACTAGCCACGCCGCTACAGCTGCACCACTGCCATCACAAACATTTCCCGCACAAGTAGAAACTTCTAGCACCACCAGCCAGACTCCCAATTCCGGCAATACCACTGGAAATTTTGAGCTAATACCTCAGCTGTTCACTCGGAGCTCCTTAAAGAGTGCAATTGAAACTGTCGGAGGGCCTCCGTTTCGAGATAGGGGCTACCTTCTTATGTGTGTTGATACAGCACGATTTATGACTGGACTGAGTCACATCGAAACAACTTACCTCGGTAATGACTACCTGTTGTTCCGGAACATCAGGGGAAAGTACGAAGAATTGAGAGGCAGTCGCTTGAGCTTCATGTCGCTCTATTTACCCAGTTCCGTGCGCTTAGTGAGAGTGAGTCCAACTTCTTCCTCAGGATACTGTTTCATGAGAGCAGGTACAAGTTAATTTGCATCATAGTTTGAACTGGTTCCTATAAACAAACCCGGCGGCTCCTTTGTGGGAGGTATCAAGGCTCCGTCGCTTCCCCCAACAGAAATGGTCCTCGAAAAAAAGGAATACCACTACAAACCTTGCCCTGTCGACGTCGATATTGACACTTTCTTGCCAGAGCAAGCATTCTGGCACCAATTCTTCAATCCTCACATGTGTCTCGGATCGTGGTGGATCACCCGACTTCCTACAAAGCTTGCAACGGAGCTGATCTTCGACCCGGGTGCGCCGTCTGTCGGCTGGGGCGTGCATATTGAGGAGAGTTTGAACATGGCAGCAGTGACTGTGTTGGTGTTTGGCTTTGTGGTTTTCAGTTACATTGTCTCTATTGTATGGGCAGCGGTGAGGAATGATGTATCCGGCGGCTTTGGGATGGGATCATTTTTTGTGACGGCAGGAACCTTTTTGCTGACTATAACCACTGTGTATCGACATAAGGTATTTATTAAGGTATAAGAGAAGAAGAAATTGATGTGGCATAACCTGATACCGCAAGTTCTCAGTGACGGATCAACTAGGTGAAGGTAGCTAAAGTGACTTGATGAACAAAGTTGAGGCGTCAAGTAAAAACGGTGATAAAGTTTAAAATAAGGTCTATCTGATGCCTATCCACGCCATCTGGATATGCAGCTGGACGTTTCCGACGTGAGCGGCCATTGGGACATTTTTTTTCTTTTTCTTTTGCAATGCATAGTCTTGTAGGGAGGTAGAAAAGGAGCGATTGCTTAGGATTAGCAAACGACTGGTTGTTTACAACTTGATAACCTTGAATGATTGTGTATTGTTAACACGTACGACACTTTCAGATAGGTGATTTAATCGGTGCTTGAAAGTTTGGTTCGCAAACCTGTCGCCCATAATGTTCTGCGTTCCAAATTCAAGCCATGGGATTATGTTTTGGGCGATTGGATTGTTTGAGTGATGGTTGAGAAAATCGTCCAGTCTCGTAGGGAAACGCCAAGTTCATGAAACTATGCTCTTAATGCCTACTCGAAACCGAGGACTTGAGGATCAATGTAGAAATTCAGCTCCGTATACCTCAATAATTATAGTATGTTCTATTCCTTGTCAAGAAGGTCAGCTCATTAAAACTGAACCGTTGAATTCTTCAAATCAGAACCAAAGACTGATTAGCATGTCATTCCTGGTGATTTCCGGTCACTGGATTTCGACCAAAAAAATTTCGACATTAAAAAATTTCGACATTTTACTTCTGTTCGTGCTTCACCGGGTCAGACTCCGCACTGTCGATTAAACTCCCGAGGCCATGAAGCTGTTTCCTCCCTCTCAATAATCGTTCCTCCCAACTTTGATTCAGAACACCAATCTAGCATCCGTCTCAAGCCCACCAGTTCTCTTTACAGCCTTTCAACACTCCAATAAACACTCGCAGGCTCTAAGTCCTCGGTAACTCTGTTTTAACTCTACGAAAGCTCTTCAATGGCCGAGCAAGATAGGACGTCCAAGCCCTATCCTTCCCTGGCAATTGACCTTGATCTAGATACTCTCATCTGCTCATTAGTGTCGAGTTGCGTCGCACTTGGCGAAAAACTATGTTTTGAGTGCGAGTCTTAATTCAGAACGGAAGAGGACTAGGAGATTTACCTTCTCTAACGTTACGTGAAGAGTTATTCTCGATTTAAGATAAACCATACCCTAACAGCACAATTCGTGTGTGGAGATCACGAATGAAGAGCCGCTCTGACTAATTCGTAGATAACATGTCGAAATCGTATACTGACTTCACTTAGGCTGCGATATTTGCAACGAAAACTGATAGGACAATCCAGTCTGACTTTGCCTTCATTCGAGATACACAAGCCCTCTTTGGCGACGCAATCCTTGGGTACTGGGAGAATCAGAATGTGGAAGAGAGAAAGCCATGTCTTCTCAGAGCTCTTCTTGAGCTTAGCCGTCAAGGGTATGGCTTACCGTTACGTTTGATCGGTAGCTCCAACTTTTTTCGGACCCACCAACACAAAATGGGAGGACTGGGATGCTGAGAGAGGAGTTCGAAATGTCCGTTTTGCAACATATTTAACCCTAAACTCAATGATCAACGATGCCTCGATATTTCTTTCACTGCTACATGTTCGCAGCGAATTTCCCCTAAGAAGTGGGTCGTATTTGATAATCCTAAGTCGACTATACTTGGTGGGGAGGACGTATTGCAGTGGATTACGCCGACTGCTACGTTTCATTAGCAGATGCTATCTACGGTAATCTATTTCCATGGAATAAGGATGAGGCGCACAAGTGGATTATTTGTGCCTTCCCCCATGCCAAGCCAACTCTTGAGATACAAATGATGGTATATGGAGGCATCAAACAGGTACTTCGGAGCATACTGGGCAAGATCAAGGATTGCAGGATGGGATCAACAATCCTAGAGGCACAGACAATCGGTACTCGATACTCCCTCAGAGCAGGTAGTGGGGCGCTCACCATGATGCAGTTCAGTGGAGTGGAGGAAGTCCAGAGTGCCAAGTTTGTGTGCGAGAGGCATGCACCGAATATCAGACCAGGACGTCCTTTACTTGTCGAGGTAACATCCGCAATGAAATCGCCAGAAGGTTATGTGGAGCTTGTGTTGAATTGGCGAAGTGATGAAAAGTTTACTGTGCCAAATTGTAGCATTCCAGAAGTATTTTAGAATACGCTATACACAGCTCGCGCTGTTCAGTTTGCGCCGGTAGGACCACCCTATCGAGCAGATAGTAACGTGATTGCTGAATGGTGTTGAAATGCGAAGGAAAAGATGTCTGCATTTCTATGGAAGGACTGAATGAGTATATATAGTGATAATCCCAGTCCATGGGACCTAAGAAAACAAGTCCTAGCT
>AYLM01000769.1:0-44227 GCA_001625345.1 Cairneyella variabilis
GGGGGTAGTGCTTGCGTGGCACTAATATAAGGGGTAAGAATACCGTTCCCGTACTGAAATATCCGACATACCCGGCGAGGCGACACAGCAATGCTACTGCAGCAGATCTTTCAGATAGACCCCCTGTTCTGGTCCTTCCATAAGGTGTTGCATGATCCGAATAACTCCAATTCGATGGAGGCTTTTGATCCTGTTGAGTGTTTGGATTCCTTGAGTATTGGATGGAGAGCGAGAAGTCGACCGAACAAGAAAAGAGTCGTCTTGAGGCTCACTCTCTGTACGAGCTCTCGTCCTTTGCAGCAATTCATGAGTTGTATCAACAAGTTCGTCGATTTCGGCCTCGACCTACCTGCTCAAAGATTCAACTTTTTTTTCTTCCGATTACAGTTTAATGAACGGTCATAATGGCGAACAATTAGTACAAAGCGGGCCGAGAGTCCGAAAAACTTACAAGCGCAACTGAGAGATGCCTTCAATACATTTTGAGTTGTATCCTTTCCCCACGAAGAGGGCGAGAGAGACCTTGGTTGGTTGGCTCGAGCAGATGAAGCCCGGAAACTCGCAGAAAAGTATTGGGCTGTGGCCACAGAGGTGCACGCCCGGGAAGTTTCTTAGCTGGGGTGCAGGGTTTTGACTTTGGAAGACAAGGCGAGAGAAGCAGCTTTACTACGCTATGGTCTTGAACCCAATTATTTGGCAACTTCGGAACAAGAACGAGAGAGCATCGAGCAGCAAGCACTATGGCCAAAGGGCGTTCCAGAAGATGATACCTATGAGCAATCGAAGGAACACGAGCCGAACAAAGCAGAGCTCAAACCAACGAACTCAAAAATCAGCCCAGCCGAGTCTGGGTGGTGAAGAAGATTGCGGCCCTGAAAGCTAGGTGTCGCAGTTATCTCCAACTCCCACCCCGGTATTGCCAGAGTTCACCACAACCCTCGCCGAGCCTTCACAAACTTTGCAGGCTTTAGGTTCTTTACCTACTCCTAAGGGAAAAACCAAGACCCACGGGAAAGCTGACCCGAAGCGTGCAGGCGACGAAAAGCCCAACACAACCACCGTCATGTCATCTCCCGTCTTCCGCCTGTGCTAGTAAGGGAAGATTCATATCGCCTATTGAGAGGCCTGTTTCTGTCCTCTTACGAGCTCAGAACCAAGGCAGTCAGAGTCGTTTGTTTGGGGGGGCAATTTTGCTGAGGCATCGACAGAAGCCGACCTCAACGCAACACGCTCTGGTGGATCAGGCGTCTCCTTCTCGAAGAAGGGCGCGAACGGAGGGCGGGTGAACCTCCGCAGACCACATGACCAAAAAGTCGACCCTCATCATCTTCGGGAATTTGGAAAGAGGCTGGGAGATAACTTTGGTTGGGATCGTTGAAGTTTTCTTTCGGGAAAGTAGAAGTTGTTGGGATGTTGGTTTGGTCTGCATAGTGCTTGGATGTTCGTCTCGTACAGAGAGCTATTCGGAGCTGAAGAGGGAACAGAAGCAGACTCGGAAGTATGGAGGTGGCGCAGGAAACTTTTGTATGGGCTTGATATTAAGAAAGGAACTGTTCGGTCTAGCTCGGAAACCCAATGAGGCATGCTGTGACCAGTCCCATTGAGAGATCTCAGTTTTGTTGCACGTCTTGAATCCTGGCTATAATTAACCTAAGTCTATTTCGCAACTCACGAAGTCGCTTTATATTCTAGGCAAACGCCTCTTCAAAGTCGACCAATCTCCTTTCTGTCTCATATCCTCCATGATCCCCAGTATCGCTGTTCAAATTTTGTTGCAAGTCGCATAATCCTCTCTATTAATAACAAGTCAATAAAAAAGACTTTCTCATTTTACTTCGTCTGTGGGATTGGCCAAGCCCTGGGAGTTTAACGAGTCAGCGTGGCTGGGCTGCTGGGATGCAGGATTGGGAGGTAAGCGGGATGATGAACACAATCCTCTTTTCTGCTTATGCGAAAATGTTATCATAAGACGGTGATATTAATATACCCAGTTTTCCTTCTGCTTTATGCCAATACAAAAGAGTTGTAATCTTACAGAGATAACAACCGCAGAGTGGGTCCTCCGGTGGCTTTTAGCCAAGCTCGGCGATTAAGAAGCCTCTGAAATTGCCGAGCTTCTCCGCTCGGGGAATTTTCGCTTCCCGAAAAGGGAGACTGAAGAGGAATCCGAATAAAACACGAGCAGATATCTTTAAGATTACTTTACAGCTCAACTATAGTCGTATAGAGACAAGTTATAGCGCCCGTGAAGTAGCCGAAATCGGAGTCTTCCCTTTATTTAGCACCCCGCCGCGGGGTAGTTCATCGGATAGTTCGGGAATAAGAACCTCACTAGAATAAGACAATACCATATCTACTTCCAGGTATAATTCACAGAATTAACCTCAAGTCAATCATTAATTTCAATCACTTCCTCTCTACTTCACTATGACCAACAACCCCGCATCCTCGTCCTCCATCACGGACGCCCACAAGACCATCTTCGACGAAGGTCTCAAAGTCCGGTATGCTGTCGCAGGCAAGGAGTACGTCGACCGCTCACTCCAAAATGGCTCATCAGAGTTTGCGCGTCCTATGCAAGAACTGGTGACTGAAGCATGCTGGGGATCAATCTGGACACGTCCTGGACTCGAGAAGAAGCATCGCTCGCTTCTCAACATTGCGATGCTGTGTGCACTGAATAGGTCAACGGAGTTAGCTGTGCATGTGAGAGGAGCAGTCAATAATGGAGCTACTGAAGTCGAGATTCGCGAGACGCTGTTGCAGGCTGCGATTTATTGTGGGATGCCGGCTGGGATTGAGGGATTCAAGGTTGCGGAGAAGGTTATTAATGATATGAAGGCAGAGAAGAAATGATTGAGGAGTCGGATCGCTTCTCATGTGGAACTTCCTGTAATATGGATGTATTCTTTGTCAATCGATACTTTGGCAGGAAGCGTTTCTCCAGTGATCGACTATCTGTGCCACCATTGTGCATTTCAACCGAATATCCGCATCCTTCTGCCTGCTGCCTATGAGGCTACTAATTCCTACACCAACATCTTGATGAGAAACCAGTTAACGAAATCATCAACCAAAATTAAAACTTTCACTAATTTGCAATGACGTCCGTAAGCGACATTCACCTCCGTCTGCGCTATATGAATACTTGTTGATGGTAATCAAGGACTCATCTCCAAGCGAAACCCGCGAAATCAGTGGCCTTGAAGCGATGCGCCAGCTCAAAAAACATCCAAAAGGAATGTTCATGACAGGCCGTGATGGCGTACTGCGTTCATTTGATGGCGACCGTAACGTCATCGACGCAGTTGGTTTATCTCCACGCCAGCTTAAAGATATTCTCGATCGGTTGGATTGGAGCCAGGAGATCGAGGATCGGTATCGGGGTGTTGATGGAAGAAAGGTACATCTAGTCGCTTGTTTTTGGGCACTCTTTACTTGCGACGCCAGGCGTCTTGTTTATTGAAAAGAGCTAATTGTGTTTGTGGAGTTAGGTTACTGACCATAAGGCTCTTTATGAGCCTGAAGCCGAGGACAGACCGCCGGCACCGACTCCTGAGAGTATAGCGTCCATGAAGAAATACAATGAGGAGCTGATGGCGAGGATTGAACAGGAGAAAAAGGACGGAGTTGATGTGGATGCTAAGTATGCTTGTGGGAGGCAGAGAGCGGATTACAAGTTGGACCTCAAGCCATGAAGTGACGGTAAAGGGGGAACAGTATCTGTGCGGAGGTGGAAAATGAAGGGAGTAAAATACGAGCAAATGAACGTCGCACATTTTCTAGTTGCCTGTTCCTGCACTATTTCACTTGTTTTTAAGAGGCTTGGAGCAGTTGAGAGCAGAACGCCGGGAGTAATACTCCGCTTCGGGATCTATTGCAACGGAAGAGGCTGACTAGGTTGAGAAGCCACACTCGAACAATTTGACTACGGGCTTTCCGGTATTCCGGTATTTAGCCTTTTTAGGACTTGCATGCAACATTTTAAGAGCGAGTGAGTACCATCTGTTGTCGAAAGGTACGAAGGTGGCACAGCGTGCTTAGTCGAGAAGAGACGGGCATCCGACCATTTTGATTCCACAAATGGCGAAACAACAACAACCATGCACCACCAATACCAAGGAATTTCCCCGGGTCACCCTCTCTTATATTGAGTAATCATTGGCTACCTCGCAATGTAGTGCGTCTATTGTTTGCTTTCGTAGGATTTTCCCGCATCTTAAGCGAACCCGTCTAAGTGAGCAAGGTCACTCTCGCATTTGAACCCAGTGACTGCATCCTGTAAGCTACAGGTTTTCGAGAGCACATGTATTGAACCCGTCATCTCAGAGAGTTTTATGTTCTACTAAAGAATAACACTCGGTGTGATTCGCTGAAGTCTCTCGACTTGGACCAAGTCAACGCAAGATTCTCCAGCGGGGAAGGCATACCAAAGGCCACCAATAGTCTCAAGTCCAGACTTCATACGGAACAATGATACAATAGATATAAATCTCCCTCGCTCGAACTACTGGAATCACGTCAACAGCCACCAACAAAACAAATAAACTCTATCTAATCCACTCCATTTCTAAAACGCCAACATGCAACTCACCAAGCTCGTCGTTGCTCTCGCTTCCGTGACGCTTATTGCCGCCACCGCGGTCCCAAATGCTAATGCTGAGGTCAGGGAGCCCACCTACCGCCTCAAGCGCTCGACCATCATGGGAATGAACGACCTCCTCTTCAAAAGACAAGATGAATGTGGCTGCTATAGCGGGGACTATATCTGCTGCACTGACTGGTGCACTTCCTGTGATGGATGCTGCTAGATGCCAACATGGACTTAGTTCATTACACTGTAAGTTTGAGTGAGGAATGAGTTCAGTAACCTCTCGACTTACCATGCTAGTGGCAGAAGACAAGAAGCTGTCCTGAGAGCAATGGCCAAGTGACAAGGGTAAACACTGAGACTCAGAGTGGCAGTATAGAGCTGTAGAGATGTATACACAAGATTGACAACCTTAATATATCATACTGCCATTTTGAGAAGCGACTTCCAGGTCATCATGTGCTTGTGACTCAATGAGACTTCACTGCTTCCCTATGACAGAGGATGACTGTGCATTCACTTGAACTACAATCTGATTATAAACAGAAATATCTCATTTTCGTGAAAATTGCACTCATCTCCTCGTATGAATGCGAATGCTAAAGAGAGATACGACTACAGGAACGTGTTGCTCTGAAAGTCACTGTTGTGGGGCAGATATTGATGTGGGGTCCTCGGGAAAACTCCTTTGTGGGGTCAACGCACCCCATTTCGCACCCATTGACCAGTTGGGAGGCAGTCAGCTGAGGTAAGCCTAGATTTTCACGGTCGTCACCTGACTGCTTAACTTCACTCCTCCATGGGGTTGACTTTCGAAGCTAGAGGCTCCTATTCTCTCAATATTCTATTTCAAAACTATCATCTCACAATGACATGCTCTCTGAAGCACTCAGAATTAGGCGAGATCCGAGGCCTACAAAAAGACGGAGCGTACCAGTTCTTAGGCCTCAAATACGCATCCCTAAAGGATCCCTTTGCACCAAGCGAACTGTGCAAACCGAAAGCAAGTGAAGATGTAATTGATGGCACGAAATTAGGGCAGGATTTGTCCCTATTTCAAATGACGACAATCTCTGATTTGCCTTAGACCTACGGTCATCAATCCTCCCAACGGCTTGACAAATGAATTTGGGTTCATTCAAAATTCACTTCCAGTCCGGGAGTTGAGAATGTCAGCATATGATGGATTGAACCTCAACATCTCCGTTCCTCAAGAAAATGGAAATTTGCCTGGTCCAAGACGCAAGTTGCCAGTCTTTGTGATGGTTCATGGTGGAGGGTATTCGCTTGGATCAAACGCTTGGCCGCAATATGATCTTGCTCGCATCGTTAAATTGTCAGCCGAGATTGGAATGCCAGTAATTGGTGTTGGGATCAAGTTTGTAGCCTTCCTGAGAACGCAAATTAGAGGTTGAAGACTGACAGTCTCAAGTTACCGCGTCGGTGCACCTGGCTTCATGACTTCTGCTGAGATGCGAAGCAATGGTTATGTATCCAATAATGGAATAAGAGATCAGGCCAATGCTTTTCGCTGGGTCAAGAAATTTATTGGGGGCTTTGGCGGAGACGGAGAGAATGTCACGATCATTGGCGAAAGTGCAGGCTCAGGTACTCGATTCTACATCTTCATGCAATTTCAGAATTTTGACTAATGATATATCAAGTTTCCGGTTGCCTGCATCTCCACTCCAAAGAGCCTCTATTCAAACGCTTCATCAGCATGTCCGGCACAACACTCATGCTCAAACCACTTCCTGAACCAGTCTCACAAATGATGTACGATGCAATCACGAAGAGCCTTGGTATTGAGGCGCTCTCAGCATCCGACCGTATCAAGGCCCTGACTGAATTAAGCAACGAGAAACTTGCAACCATCGTCCCGCCAAATTCTCCTCAATATCCGCTTTTTCCAATAGTCGATAACGAGCTTATCCCTGGAGCACCAACATGGGCACAGATATCCAGTAAAGGGGATGATCGAGAATATCCTATGCCGGGAAAACATTGGTCCGAGGAGCTTCTTGTTGGAGATTGTCAGGGTGATGTGAGCTTGCCCACTTTTCAACTTTCGTGTAAATTTCTAACCTCACCTTCTCACTAGGGCTTCATCCTCTCTTTCATCTTTGGACTCCAGCAGAAGAAGCAAATTGCGCAAAATTTCAGCAATTCCATCACCAAGACTCTCTCATCCCATCCCGCCGCTTCTCGGCAACTCCTCTCAGCCTATCAAATCACGCCTGATCTTGCCGACGAGCTGGCGCTGCATCGCGTCCTGGAATTCGCAACAGACATCTCCTTCTTCGCTCCCGTCCTCGCCATGGCCAAAGGCTGGCCCGGTAAAGCCTACGTATATTATTTCAATGAGCCGAATCCGTGGGATGGTCCATGGAAAGGGGAAGCAACTCACGTCCTCGACGTTGCTTACCTGTTCCAGAACTTCAATGAATCCTTAAGCGAGGCGCAGAAAGAAGTTGCAGTAGCGTATGCGACGGATTTCATCAGATTTATGAATGGGAAGATGGGCGAGGTGTGTAAGGCCTTTAATGACGTGAAAGGGGCGAGGGTATATGGACCAAGTGGGAAGGGAGGGAGGGTGGAGTATGTGGAAGGCGTGACGGGAGAGAAGGCGGGGAGGAGTGAGAGGATTTTGACGCTCGGGGAGGAGTTTGGGTTTGGTGTTCTGGAGGAGGCTTGGGTGGGGTTTATAACTGGACAGTGATGATTCGGGCTAGGTAGTGTCTTAAGCAATCCAAAAGTTCTATTCTCCACATTTCAACCTCTCTCAAAGTCACGCAGGAGTTTCTGACCTACCAACTCACCTTCTCTCCAAAGCCCCCAAGACATCTCATCACTTTATTTGACAAAGCTTCAACCAACCTTACGAAAACCACTACTGTAACCTCGTCTTCCCCTGCGGATTCCGCAACCTTCCCGCAAGTGACCCGCACATACCGCCGACTCCCCAGGGTCTCACACCAGCTGCCTGACGGCCGTCCATCAGTTATTAATATTGCCTTCAATGTACTCGCGGCCAGCTGGTGTTGCATGGCCATAGCGACCGTGCAGGCTTGCTGCAGGCCGACTCTGGATGCCGCATGTTGGGGGCAGTAAAGTACATTTGAAGAAGCCTTGGCGGCAGGAAGGGCACTCGAACATTTGATTAAGTTGTAGATGCTTCTTGATGTTAGTAGTTTCGAAAAGAATAGTTGAAGTAGTGTGATGCTGTGTCTCCTTGAGAATTGACTGTAAGTCGTAAGGCTTTGTGTTGATGAAGTTCTCTTGAAAGATAATATGTTATGGTCGAAGTTGTACAGAAGCAAGAAGTATGCAAACTTGCAAAAAGCATTTATAGACGATGAAGTCACAACAGTAAATCAATGTCTTCGCGACTTGAACAAAAATCATCCAAACACTGTGATTGAAGGCTATGTCCTATCCATTCATAACACATTCGGGAACATCCTCTCACTGTTTCTCTCAAACCAGATAGTATCATGCGCAAGAATTACCTCGATCTCCACCCCATCCTTCCCTTTCAACCTCATCAACTCCTGAATCCTCTCAATTGTCTCAGCGGCCTCCTTTCTGTCTTGATGAATACACAACATATCTCCCTCCTCATTCTCCCACGTCCCAATCTCCTTCTCGCCAGTAAGTAACCGTATATCATGAGCTGAGTCTCCACCCAGGTCTATCCATTTCTTTGGTCCCGTTCTGCAAAGAAGGTTGATATGACCTGGGAGATGACCAGGTGAGTTTATGATATAGAGTGAGCCGTCGCCGAAGTGGTCGATGGCGTGTGGGAATGGACCGATTGGTCTCCATACCGAATTGCATATCGGTGAACCTAGACCGAAGGTCCTGTCTGAAGGTAGGAGATTCTTGTCAAAGATTTGGTGCGAGCCTTTTGTTCCAGGGAGGCCGTATTGAAGCACATCATGGGCTCCAGAGCCAATTATGAACAGAGCTTTTGGGAAGTCTCCTGGATCGCCGTGGTGGTCGTAGTGCACGTGACTCAGAATCACCAGATCAATACCTTCTGGATTTAAGCCTCCTGCTTTCAAGTGACCAGCGACTCCAGGACCAAGCCGATACGGCACACGATTATTCTTGATGTGTGCTTGCTGCCCAGGAAGATAGTTTTCGAGATTGGCGCGAAGACCGAGGTCGAACATCATTCGAAAAGGTGTTTTGAACTCATCATTGATGAGTGATTTGGACCCTGGATGCTCGATGAGGAAAGAGAGGGAGGGGACGGTCCTCTTATCGTTTGGATTACTTGGGCTCACGAAACAGTGATCAGGTAACGTGATTTGACCTCCATCAATTGCTGAAACTTTTACGAAGGTTTGGCTTTCAGATGGAGGCGGGAGAGCAATATCCCGTGTCGAGGCCATCCTCCAATCCGCCGCAGCTGCCGGGCACCTCACCAAAATTTGTCTTTACGTCGCAAATCCCAGACATTTGACCGGCTACACTCGGATTTATGAAGCCGAGTGCTTGGTGATTCTCATATAATGGGTCGAGAGGCTGAGAAAGTTGCTTGGTGATGATGTTGTAAGGATATTACCCCACTTGAGCATGCCCCGCAATGGATACTTTTTAGGGGCAGGTTACGGGCTCTCGCTGGTCATTGGGGGCTTGAGCCTCGCTAAAGAGCGCTGAGACACACCGAGAGAGGGTCTTTACCGAGGGGGATTTCCCGATTGCTTGTCCTCGTCGGTGAAGTCAGGGGCTGAACTTTCTGCTTTAGTGTTCATTGCGAAGCCTCACAAGCCACCAGGTGGGAGGAATTGCGGGGCTAGAGGATTGTATAAAACTGATGTCAGCACCGTATGCTCTTCTCTTTCGATCGTTTTGACTCGACAATAGTAAATTCCATTCGAGGACGTTATACCATCATCATGCCTGCACAAATATCTAACCCAAAAGAATATCAAGACATCTTCCACTGGGCTGAGACCCAAGAAGATGGAGCTATCCCTTCCTTCGCAGTGAGAAAGAATGATCCATATACAGTAAGCAGCTCCGTCGTTTGTCATGGTTCAATACGCTGACAGCGCTTAAGTATCAAGCCGGGTTTGGAAATCAGTAAGTTCTGGTATCACGTCATGACCTGAATCTAATCGACCGACGCTGTGAAAAGCTTCGAATCCGAAGCCGTCCCAGGCACAATCCCCCAAGGACAAAACAGCCCAAGATGCGTCCGCTGGGGCCTCTACGCTGAGCAGATGACCGCGTCCGCCTTCGTAGCACCTCGAGCCAGCAACAAAAATGCCTGGCTCTACCGAGTCCGTCCAGCCGTTGCACATGAGGGCTTCGTAAGTTGTCTGCCATCTTCACAATATACAATGCTGATATCACCTGACCAGACGGACCTCCCGGACAACCCAGACATGGAAGCGAACTTCATGCCCATCAATCCCAAAGTCCACGTTTCACCTACTCAGTTGGCTTGGCTTCCATTCGACATCCCCACCGAAGGCAGCGTAGACTTCGTCTCCGGTCTCAAGACCATCGCCGGCTCCGGCGAGCCCACGCTGCGGGAAGGCATCGCCACCCACATCTACACCTGTAATACATCTATGCACCGCAAAGCCTTCGTCAACTCCGACGGTGAATTCCTGATCGTACCGCAGCAAGGAAGTTTGGACATCCAAACAGAGTTCGGTCCCTTATTTGTCCAGCCCGGTGAAATATGCGTTATTCAACGCGGTATCAGGTTCCGTGTTGAGCTCCCGGATGGCCCGTCAAGAGGATATATCCTTGAGGTATGGGGGACGGGCTTTGAGTTGCCGGAATTGGGCCCATTGGGTGCGAATGGATTGGCTAATTCAAGGGACTTTCTGACGCCGAAGGCGAGGTATGAGATTAAGAGAGAGAGGTGGGAGGTGGTGTATAAGTTGGGCGGGAAGTTTTTTAAGAGTACGCAGGGGCATTCGCCTTTTGATGTTGTTGCGTGGCATGGGAACTACGTGAGTCCCCCACCCCCCTTTCCCCTCCAGCCCAAAATCAAAAGTGCATACTAACTGAGTGCTTACAGGTTCCTTATAAATACGATTTAACTAAGTTTGTAAACGTGGGTTCCATCTCAGTGGACCATATCGATCCATCCATTTTCTGCGTTCTAACAGCGAAGTCCCGCGATCCCACCGCCCCCCTCACCGACTTCCTGATCTTCTCTCCGCGCTGGGATGTAGCCTCCCACACCTACCGGCCCCCCTACTACCACCGCAACGTAGCGACCGAGCTCATGGGGCTGATCTACGGCGAATACGGCGGGCGTTCCGACTCCTTCCAACCAGGCGGCGTGTCTTTTGAATGTGGTATGGTCCCGCATGGTGTCGCGTATGAGGAGTTTAAGGCTGCTAGTGCGGAAGCCCCCCCTGTGATGCAGATTTCGAAGGGGGCAATAGCGTTTATGTTTGAGAGTAGCAGGCCGTTTACGGTTACCGATTATGCATGGAAGAGTGGGAAGAGACATGAGCACGAGCCGAAGATGTGGGATAGTTTGGTGGATAATTTTAGCTCGCATAAGGAGGAGATTGAGAAGGTTTTGGCGAAGCAGATGAATGGGTTGAAGGTGGGGAATGGAAATGGGAATGGGATTGAGATTGAGCATGGAAGTGCTTAGTGGGGGTCAAAGGATCTGTATTGATATTGAGACACAAGTATCCGGCCCAGTCATTCCGCAGAGAGAGTCACTCATCGCAGAGAAAGCAAATTGACGAAATTTAGCCAGCGAAACCCCGCATATCATTGATGAAAAAGCTGTTATTGAGTGCAGCACAGGCAGCAAATGTAACTCTTCACTCTAGCACGATACTTTCAAGCTTTGTACTTTCAGAAAGTTCCTTGCCATTCATCATACCATGAACATAAGTGTGCCCAACAACCATGAAATGTCCGTTGTCGAGCCGTCTGAGAATGAGTGGTGGACTCACCCCAGGAAGAATCCACACCTCGTCGCCCGGCCTTAAAGATTGTGATGCAAGTCCTAGATACTTCTCCCGTGTCAGAAAAAGCCTAGGGAACCGCTTTGTACCGCCCATAGAAGATTCGAAGCCACCGGCTGTCCCGTGGATCTCGCTAAGGGCAGCTTAGCGCTCGCTGCCACGAACCCCGAAGAGGATTCCGTACAATCTTTCCAGCTCGGTCGTATTGAAGATCACTCCTTCTGGGTCACTCATTTTAGATCATTCATGAGCTTCAAGCCTTGAAGCAGCCATTCCACTTTCTCTGTATTCGGTGTTGTTTATCCAGAATAATCACCTCATTCTGCGTGCTCGCTGTTAGCCTTGCTGCCTTAGGCCACCGTGCCTACCTTAGATAACTTCTCCGCTCCCGTGTAACTTAGCACTTTACATAATAACTCTCAATACATTGATTTGCACTCAACCCCTACACCGCCTTTCTCACCCTCGCCTCACCTCGCGCTCACCCTGTCGGATATTTCGGTGCCGATACGGCATTTTTACCCCTTATTTTAGTGCCCCGCAAGCACTCCCCTTTTGGCTAAGCGATCGTATGTCCTCCTGAGTCTCACCGACTAGGATTATCACTATAAATACTCAGTCAGTCCTTACATAGAAAAGACAGACAATTTTCACTTCTTACCACAATCATTCCGCAATCACGTGACTATCTGCTCCTATAGTTATAAGCCCGGGAGCTCTTTTAATATTCCTATTTAAAGAGCTCTTCATTTGATTCTAATACTTACGCATACCGACAGCGACCTCACTCAACGGACGACCCAGCAGTATGTACTCGGCGGTCTCTCGAAGCTCGTGACGCGTATATTGCTAAAGTGTTATCAAAACGCTATATTTAGCCTTTTTATTAGGGCAGCGGTTTAAACCCTGCCCTAACTTCCGCTATATTATATGATCCGCCATCTGGCTACATAATTAGCGCTTCTATCTTCTCTTCAGTTTCTAGCTTTAGATCTTTATATAATAGGCATTTGTGAAGGCGCGGGCAAAAGGGTGAAGACTCAATTGATCAAATGCCTATTATACAAATATCTAAAGCTAGAGATGGAAGAAGGAATGGGAAAAGCCCTGACTATATAGCCGGATGGCGGATCACATGATATAGTGGAGAGTCTGGGCAAGGCTCTGAACCCATGCCCTGACAGCATTCGATCAATTAAGTTTTCATTCTTTTGCCCGCGCCTTTACACTCTTTAGATATTATCTGGCTGGGCGAAGAGACTATTAGGTGTTTAGTCCAGATTATAAGTAGGCTGTTTATTTAGGCTATAACTACCTCTCGATTTATCTGTAAAAAGAAACGATTTATGAAGTACTTTTATGCTCTTCTAAGACCAGCAAGAGCGGCAATAACTTGTAAGTAATATTAAATTAGAAACGTAACGGCTTTTAAATTAATGACTCTGAAGCATGTAGGTGGAGTGTGCAGGCGCAGGGTATTGGCGTAAAATACCTCTGCTGAAATTGTAACTCTGTACTGCTAAAAATAGCTTATGGAACCCGCTAGAAATGGATCTAGATTTGTTGAGAAGAGTTTAAAAGGGACTGATTATAACCACGTGGTTTTATTTGAGAAGAAGTCTGGTCCTATCTATATTTTTAGCTGACTGACTGATAACAGCACGTTGCACGGTCGGCTTATTGGAGCCTGATCTTTTTAATAGCGCCTATATCTATAAGCCACTGAAGAAAGTACAATTAAAGCCTTCACGAGTACGTGTCATATATATATATAAGAAGGAACACGTCACATTCACTCTGCTAGTAGATTTCGGACTTAGATCTGACTAGTGAAAGCCATGCATTGAAGCAATGCGGCCAGCCCACAGTAATCTATAGTAAGAAGCTAACGCCACATTTCAAAGCCAATGCCGTTTCCATTCTCGCTTCAATTCTCTACCACTATTTAGAATCCATCCTCTTGCTTCCCCTCAACTGCCACATAGACCAAGGCCATTCTCTCTCTCCTATTACGAATCTCGGCGGGGGTTCCTTTCTCTGTTATCTCAATCTCACCACTCAATATTCCCGTCCGAAGAGTAGCACAATATGTATCCGAGAGAGGCAGTGGAATAGTCCAACCGTTAAAGGCCATGTTCCTTGACTTGTCGATTTCTACAAGGAGGCGGCACTAGGTGTTCACTGCTTCTTGCTGGGCAGTCGTTTGGCAGGTTACTATGTAGTGATCTAGCCAGGCCGGAAGTATAGTAAGGATCTTGAAGTCTTCGCAAACCAGGATGCTGTTCACTAATGAACAAGACCTTCACTACGAGATGAGTGGTTTTCTTTAACATTTGCTACCACATGCTGCCCTCCTGACCTTTATTTTTTCATAAAACCAAACACACATATAATATATCATGGCTCTATTCCAAGTCAGCCTGCTTCGTTCTACTCACGCAAAGATCCAGGGAAAAGGCACTTCGATATCTTATTAAGACAGGCAATGCCATATTATCTAATCATGCAAACCAGACGCTCTACAAAATTAAGTCCAGATTTCCATATATCCGAAACACTACCCCACCATCTCGACGACATCGACGACCCAGACAGCCCCATGAGCAACTTAGATGATGTTTCATCTACTTACTCCCTGAAGATACTTGGAAAAAAGAAAGAAAAGCAAAAGTAAGAAGAACCAAATCCGCCCTCGCTAGTAAGGCGAATTCCAGCCGCCATTGAAAACTAGATAACTTGTTCATAAATTATCAGATCAAACAGGACATTGGGGGAAAAAGAGACAGTCGTTAGCTCTTATAAAAAGATGCAGTGAGGAAAGTACCAAGTGGTCCCCATGTTCCCATGAGATGTGGTAGTGACTAGGACAGCGACAACCCAGTCGAATATGTCTGATCATTGGACATAACATTGCTTTTCATGCGAGTTTCATCGAATTCAAGCTCCTTCTTGAGCGTGTCATAGGTCGGCTCGAGGCGGGTCTGCAATTCCGGGCTGATGTCATAAAAATTGACATCGAGTTCTTTCCATGCAGGGGTAGCCTCGTCTTGCCTCTGCTTGAGTTCTTTCTCGCCCTTGTCGGTGATGGCGATATTGTAGACTTCGAGGATCCAGTTTGCAACATTCATTTCGATTTTGGCTTTAATACAAACTCCATCAAGATTTTTCAGCTCTTCGGAGTCGTCGGCAAGGCCCTTTTGTTTCTTCTCCCTTTTCTTGTTGTTATCTGCCGTTGAGGAGGCGCTCTCCAATTTAGTGCAGAGGATTTCCAAGCCTTTCTTCTCTGTGTCTTGACTATTGGTCAACCGTGTGAGGAGTCAGGAAGAGAATGACTGCAAACGTACCTTCGCTAGCACCGGAATCGACAAATGGCCTGTTTTGATTGTCCCGTCTGCCAGTCATCAAGCAAGGGGCACTCAGAATTTGACACATCTGAATAGACTGAGCACCGATGATCAAGTCGCAATTCGGAGTTGATGATACGAGAAAACGCATGTCGCGGAAAACCCGAGTACTGTTCTCGTGGTACCAGGTCAAGTGGATAGCACCTTGCGGAATGTGCGAGTCTCCGGTTATGCTAGTGCCACCTCTCTCTTCCTCCATGGTCATCTTTTGGAAGCTGGATGGAGGGAAGTCTAGCACCTTGTCGACGAATTCTCGCGACACTATGTTGCCTTGCATGTTGCCAGTATCGAGTGTACATTTCGCAATCTTTACGATTGGGTGCTTGGCTGTGTCTTGTCTGTTTGAAACGACGTGGACAGGTATAATCCATGGCGAGGGCCACAATGAGGGACTGCTACCATCCTACATAGAGAGGTTATTAGTTATGATGGTACATAAATTTCAGGGATATATGATCATCGGATCAATTGATGAACATGGGATTAAAGTAGTGTTCATCCACAACATTGATGTGATAGGGAGATAATTGGGATTTGGGACGGGTTACATACCTCAAATTCCTCGTTTGTCTTCAAGTTGGGGTATTTGCTGCGGACAATTGGCAAGGTCGTGCTAGACGACTTGACGCAGAACATTCCAAGAAGACGGTCCATCCAAATATTCTTCCGGGGATGGCAGGTGAAGATTTTGAGGATATCTTCAGATGCCGGTTTGTCTTTCACGGTTGATATCAGGTCCTGTTCTACTAGCGTAACGTGGGATTCTGAATGAGTGCGGTGACCGTTGGAATTCATCGTCTCCCTGGGTACGCCTAAAATTGAGAACGCCGCTACAGCTTGATTAGCAGGCCGGTTCGACACAATACGAAAGGATAACCTGTGGTATGCCACTCACGTACTGTTGATGTGACTGACGTTTCTAGGATCCGATTGACAAGTAGTGTTCTTGGCTCACGCGTAATGCAATATTTGATGTGAGCATTGCTAGAGCAAGAGCTACCCTTATACGATGCGCATTCCGAGCAACTGCTTTACCAGCTTCATCGCAGAGCCTCGTCCAGTACACCTATTTCTAAAAAGAACCCCAGATCAAGCCCACTTCCTCCGACCATCTTTTTTGCACAAATTCCTCACGGGGCCGACTCTGGCGCTATTGAGGTTGCACCAACATTTGGAGTCAAGGGTATCTCTTTGGCAATGCCTTCCACCTTTCGCCGACTTGAAGAAATGGCGCTCGCTTCTTTTTGCTTTTTCCAGGCAGTATCGAAAGACATACTCAAGGAGAAGGCGATTGCAGCGAGGATCTGCGATCGTAGCAAGGAAAGGCGGGATAGAAATTCTCAGCTGGAGCGTTGATGGAGGGGAAGGTTCCCTTTCGAGCGAAAGCCCCCCACCATCGCTCAACTTCATTCGGGCGATGATGTGATTTAGAGCGTCAACCTGAGACATAACGATCAATCCTATTGAAGGAGAAAGGCCTTGAATTGCTCACGACCCGTGCGAGATAACACGAAATCGAAGAGGTTCCGAACTTCCGGTTACGTGCTCCGTCTGATAGCTCCAACGCCAACCTGTTCCGGCACAGATGTTGCCACGAAGCTCTCAAAGCCCGTCTCATATAGCCTACCTCCCCTCTTCATCGTTCCTCGAGGTTGAGAAAAAAAAAGATCCTGAGCGCATTCTTGTCGGCCTTCTAGATCGCAAGGGACGAGGCTCGGTAGTCATCGAGCTATGAACTTGCCGGGGGGGCCTCAGGAACTCTGCGCTAGTACCGTATCAGCAAGGGTGTGGTTACACAAGTGTGTTTCTCCGTACTCGGGGGAAGAAGCAACCATTGGCTCATGCTACTGATGTCGAACTGTGTATTATTCAATTGATGGAAGCAACTATCTGTCGTCTGTTCCATTCTCATGTTCGAGAAAATGTTTCAAGGAATTTTCAGGCTCCGTGGCATGCGATCTCATATAGTCGGACAACGTTTGACAAGACTGCGATATCATGAGATTTGGCCAAGGGAAGCCGGTGTCGGAGCCTTGCGTTGTCTACCTGGTCTCGATTCCCTGCATGCCATAGCGCCTGCAATTCGCTGTTCTTGCATGTCGGTTCCAGCAAGTACCAGTACAGACCGATGCGCTGCCAACGCATCAAAGTCGGCAAGTACCATTGGTTGCTGGTTCGACCTGTTGCGATGCACTCCTCGAGTCCATGCAGTGGGACTTTTCTACAATGAATACAGTTCAAGGTTTCAACTTTCTTTCCCAGCCATCACAAAGACTTCGAGTGACTTCGAAAAAGTACAGTACCTAGTAACCGATCACCATATTAGCTTGCACGTGCCAGAATTGCTAGAGCTTCTCCTCGTTCAACGTCATTGTCGCACCCCGAAAATTTCTTTGAACAGTGTCAAAACCCAACGGCAGCGCCATGATGATTAACAGCATTGACTTTTACCGAATGGTATCTCATGCCACCCACACAATATGCAGTTGAAGAATCCGTTCATATCGTTCCATTCTTATTCGTTCTATCCAACGCAGTGGCCTGACCAGAAGCATACCTCATTATAAATGCCCAGTCAGTTGCGAAGGGGAATTTGTTATATAAATCGAGTACCCAACCCATATTTAACACAGTGAAATCCCATACTGTCGCTGTCAGAGCAGTTGAGTGAAGCGATTTTGAGTAGCAAATTGGGTACATCGCAAGTTATAAACGTTGCCATTTCCTAGACCGTGGACAGAAAATTAAGAGCAGCTTATACTTTTCTGCTGTCATAGTTATACAACATATGGGAAAAGGCGGCAGAGCCGCGCAACATTACAGGCCAAAACTGCTCCGCGCACAGCCTTCGCCCGTCAGTGGTTAAAAGATACTTTGCATTTTATGTATATCTGCATGTACGGGGTATCTGGGCCAGTAGACAGATCAACCTTCCATATCTAGGTAGCGCTGCATATGGCGATATTGGATGACTGAAGCTCAGATGATGGGCTTTTCGCATTGTTAACCCCCAAGAAGCGGAGCAAAGTCAGGCAGTTTGGATTTGCACCCCAGAGTCAGCGACCTCGAGACTTTCTGACACATTGTACATTATCATTCTAATACTCTATTTAAGCACTCCATTATCTACAAAGTTAGACGTCTAGCAGAAATAACAGGGCCACAAAATGACACCACCTGTAGGAGGTTCAGCACAGCCAAGCCCCACTCTTTCAACCGCGGAAACTGCCATTGACTCGCTGACGTCTAATGCATGCAAATTCTGTACTGCATGCAAAAAACTTCATAAAAACGATCGAAAGCATGCAACAAACGATCGGGAGAAGTCATGTCACGGGTGGCCTCAGCTAGCTGATGTGATTTTGGAGAATCCGGGCTTCGAATCTTTCCAAGCTTTCAGAGACCTCAGCATCAAAAGCTTGCTCTATTATCAGGCTGAGCTTGTTCAAATCAGAAAATCTCTCCGTGAAATTGAGTGGGAAGATCACGACAAGAGAGATTCCTCTAAGTTTTGTGCCAATGTGGAATGTCTGCTACTCACCGATGGAGACAATGGAGCGGATGGAGCACAAATGGCTCAGCTTAAAAAAATGCGAGAAGTCTTAAAGGAATACTGTAAGGCTTTAATTCAAAACACAGAACCCAAAACCCACTCGCTAACCCTGATAATTTCCAAAGATTTGGCGTTGCTGCAGTATTCGAAAATCAATAAACTCCCGGCAGCCGAGACCTCCGGTGTCAAAACCCTCCGCACATGGATCGAAGACCACATCCGCGATGATCTTCATATAGAAGGACCTGGCATGTACAGTTGGGGCACGATGGATGACAATACAGAGTCTCTTCAACCGAAGTCTCTCTGGATGCAGTTCGGTCTACTTTTGCGAAGCATAATCCGGGAAGAAAAATCCGACGAACCACCTCTAGATCTCGTGGTTCCGTGCAGGTATAAAGAAAGTGATTCACTCACTCGATGGGTTGCCAACCAGGGTCTGCCGTTTTGGCATAGTCTCCGTCAATCCTTCAAGCACAAGCACAAAGAGAAGAGAGGATTACCTACTCCCAACGCATACGCTGACAAGACAACTTCAGATGTCTCCACTCTCAGCATACGGAAGTGGTGGAGCACATCTCGACGGGGCAGCTGGGCTGGGAGCAAGGAAGAAGATGAATTCCACGACGCGTATGAAAATCAGCCATCACTCGTCACTTATGAAATGAAAGGCATGATCCGCTTCACCAATTTCGTCGCAACCATCATAGCTTGTCTCCTCCCAATTGTCGCAATCACGGTACTGGCGCAAGTGCACACACAGGCCAAAATCCTCGGTTTCATCTCTCTGTTCACGGCCATCTTTGCGGTAGGGATTATGCTTCTCACTAACTCTGAAACATCACGGACTGAGGTCTTCACCGCTACTGCTGCGTAAGTAGCTTTTGAGAGATTAGTGTGACCTGACTGAAGTAACTAATATCCATGCAGGTTCTCCGCCGTTCTGGTTGTGTTCGTGCAGAACCAGACTCCGAACTCTGGTGGGTAATACTCTTCGGTCTGTGGTCTTAAGAAATTGGATGAAGCTGTTGAAGGATATAAATTGAGTCCAGTTCTCCTTTTCAAATGCAATTGAATGATAGCTTGCTGGCGGTTATCTGTTTCGTGCTTTCGGGCCTCTGCATACCTCGGCTATCGGGCTATGTTGGGATTGGACGTGGATTGATTTGATCAATCCTATTCGTATCAGGATTCAGGAGCAACTGGGCGTAGGCAACTTCTCAGGCTTTTTAGCCTAACGTAATCATTTTCTTTGCATGGAAGTTATGAGTGGGTCGCATCTTGTAGGTAATGAGCCGAGTTGAGATGAATTTGTTCAGTTGCAGAACTTCAAAATCCAAAATTATGGAGAACTTCTAATCCTTTTGGGGAAGCACATTCTGACAGACCATTTTCGGAAGGCTAGATGCTCTTTTGACTTTCATTCTGAAAATGACAAAATTCCATCCAATTCATCAGAAAAGGGGGAGTGGTAGAGTTTAGTGTTTCGGTGCCTATTATTTAGCGAGTGGCGCACTTGATGCGCTATATTTAGCGACAGAAGCTAGTAGCGAGTCCCTATTTAGACAGCAAGGACAGCTGAATGCAAGTTCGACTGTTCAAAGCCAAGATTCGTCGATTTCTAAGCAGAGAAATCTAAAGCGGCGTCCAGCAACGCCAACTCAGGAATGACAAGTAACACAGGAAGAAATCTTCTGAAGTAATTAACAATGCGAACAACGCAAGCATAGCTATAGCTATGACCCGGACGTCTCCTTACCGACGCGGCATCCATACGCTGAACAACCACCCTCCGTATCTGGCACCGCTGGAAGTGGCGGGAGCAGGGCTGGAAACACGCCGACGAGCTATCACGGCTCAGCTGCCAGCTCTGGCGGAGAGATTGTAGGAGGCAAAGGCGTCGTTCCTCTCGCTGCAGGGCCTCCAAAATCGACATTAGGATTTGAAACAACGAGCAATGGATCTCAGATCGTGGCCCTGGAGCCAAAAAGGCAAGGACGGCGCTCGAAACCTATATCCGCTGCCGAAAGCCTGGGAATGGACATCGACAGCCCGGACGCGCCTAGTACAGCCGCGGGCGAGAATAAATAGTGCATAACCGGGATGGGAGGAGTGATTGACAATGGCAGCCCTGCAGGAGTGGCTATGGGTTTGGCAATCGGCCTCCGCATGCCGCATATGCCGATGGCAACAATAGGTCCAGGAGGCATGGTGGGGCCGAATAGCGTTGGTGGCGCAGGAACAGGACAGCAGAACTGGGAATGGTTGGCGATGAGCTTGTGAGGTCTTTCCTTACTCCCCCTTTTCTCACTTGCTCTCGACTGCCGGGATTCTCGGTTACATCTCGAGCCTATAGCAGAGGTCTCCCAGACAAGCCATCATAGCCAATGACAATTTAGTATACCAATGGGACAAGTGCTCGGAAAGATGTACTTCCGCAGAAGCTCTCTTTATAAGTTCTCTCAATCACGTACCGTCTAGTACAAGATCTAGCTCTCTTTCAAGGAACACATCTACGAAGAGCCAGTTTTGCATTGATCACAGGCTTCACTCAATTCAACAATGCTTCTGTTGAGTGTTAGTTGGCGGCAAGCACATGTATACATCTATCTCACGGGCCTGAAGAGCGTAAGTCATCACAATTAGCCTCTTTAGATTGCGCCAACCATAGAGGCAGTATTCTTAGGCCAAAATCCGTCCCGCCAAACTACCATTTCCTCATTCTCTAACTTCTATTGAACACCCTAGCCTTATTTTGGGACCGGCGAGTCGGAAGTGTGTTGCCCTCTCAGATGTCAGTACGTGAAGGTTGAAATTGAAGTGAAATTGAAGTCATCGTGGGGTTTCGAAGCAGATAGTGAGAATCAAAACGCTTCACTTCAAATCTCAGCACGTGGGGATTATCTCTATGTTTTTGCGCCCGTATATAGAATAACTTATCAAAGTCGTCATAGAAGTTACACGTACCGAAGCCTATACATTGTCGAGACTTCCAAACGCCGGTGCCATCAATTATAAACTTATCATATTTCAGAAACAACATCCTTATCCCCTAAATCCTGATCGGAATTCCCTCCGTACGCGGCGGAAGAGTCGACGCTCGTCAGCGGAGAGGAACTCAGATAATATTTAGCCAGAGATTGTGAAAGCTCGAGCTGAAACCAATTATGCTAGGCGGCAGATTACTTACAATAATATCAGTCTTGTTCTTCTAGTGCGGGTTCATCTTCTAGATGTGTGGATTTGTAATTGGGAATGTTTGGACAGCGCGAAAAAGAGTGGTTTATGATTTTGAAAGATGTTAAAGGCTCCGGTATTATGACCCGAGAGGCCGTATCACTAGTGACTGAATGTATTGTCTCAGTCTTTAAACCAGATGAGCTAGATAGTTAGTCGTCGCTTGACGCAGCAGCGAGACGTCGAGAGGGTTGAAGTGTTGATTTAAGGTCCATTTCTCCCTTTCAAAGGCATCAGTCGACAGGTTCTAGACGCACAATTGATTCGCCAGGTAAGGATGATATAACTAGCACAGCTAAGTTATAGTACACTGAACGTGGGATAGGGATAGTTTGAATACCTTTACACCATAGGGCGACAATTCTGATAGACTCACGTGGTCTATCACATGACTGAAGGGATTCCTGACTGAATCTAAAGCTATTCACACTTCGGATGAGCGCACTATAAAACTAGCGGCGCACTAGTGTGATGTGTAGGTATGTCAAGGGGAGCTTTGAACTTTTGAACCTTCTCTCCTTACAGTAGCCACCACGGAACCCGGAAATATTCGCAGAATCTCCCCCTTTAGGCCCATTAACTCTTTCCCATACCACTGATGGACTGTGGATCTGCCTCAGGCCGTCAATCTGAGGAAGCGCTTTAGCAGCACTAGCTTGCTCCTTGGATTGGCTGTGATTATGCCTAGGGGCCGGGTCAAAGCTGGTCGACTCAAGGATCTCTTAAGACTAGCCAATATAGAAGTCGCTAGAGTTTATCCAATTCTTAACCTCATATATAGCAGTTCCGAGTGATACATAAGCTATATCTAGTCTAAGATGATCCGTAGTCGAACTGCTGGGAACTAACGCACTAATAATCTTATTAGATCCTCTAATAAGTCGTTAGCGTCTTATAGAAGACTTCTGATTCTCCCTCTTCCTCACGCCTTATAGAACCTTATATATACGCTTCATTATATATGACCTAAAGCGACGAGATCGCCGTACTTTAAGTACGCGGTAGTCTAAAGAGGGCGGGGTGTGAGGAGGTGTGGGAGGAGGAGGTGTGACGTCGTTAGGAATTAGGTCTAAGGCGTTATTGTAGTTACGCTCTCAAATGGGGTTTAAGATGTCCTAAGACAGCTATTGAATATTTCTGATCCCGGCGGTGGATATCGAGGGTAGTATCGTTATTATAATAGATAGTTCGTGACTATATCATAGACTGTAATGGGATTAGCCCATATGTCAAGTTGCGTGTAAGTGGATAAGATACGTGTAGAGGATTAGTTCTTGAATGGATTGAATACGAATCTCGCTTGATGGATACCATGTGCCCGTTTTACTCGTGGTTGGGGATTATTGGACGGGGTGGAGTTCCGTGTGGCCATCCTTTCTACTGCTCCTTTATATAAAAGAAACCTGTCACGGGACTTTCGGCATTTTTGCAATGGCCCTCCAACCTCTATAATAATAATCTTAACCTCCCCTACAACGACTTCGACTTTTTAATAGGGATCTCCTTCCGCAAGGAGGTATCTACCTTTAGATCGAGAATTGTCACCTCTTCCTGTGGCAAACATCTGGCCTACAACCGTTAGCGTTTTCTCGATCTAGTGACACTCTTGAGGCTCTGGTAATAGTGTACTGGGATCGAACTAGGAGGATGCGAAGGTATAGCAAAGGCATCCTTTTACGGGCAGTTATCCTTCCTTATGCTCACTAAAGTCGCATTCTCTTCTGGTGTCCATCTGGCGTACTTTCTTGGAGGCCGCGACGTACCATTCTGCTTCTTGGAAGGCGCAATTGCGCTATGGGAGATTCGGTGCCGTGCTGACAATCCAACGCCCAAGCCGCTACTCAATGCTTGGATGAAAGCCGATACTTCAAGGTGCTCTGGGACATCGACTAGATAGCATTCAAAGGTTAATATTCGTGTCGTTCCTAATCCTTGCGAACCTAAGGAAGCTACGGAGGGGCAGCTCCCAATACTCAGCAGCCGGCTCTAAACTGGCAGAGGGACTCCGAGAAAGTTGTAGAGCATACAGTTGCTCATTAACTACAGAAGCTCGAACACATCTCTGCACGGCTTCGGACTACACATTACATATCTCGATTGTCATGAGTAAGGAGCCGGGGCGCTATCTGATATCGACCTTGCACTAGGCTGACTACGGTCCTTAAGAACTTCGACACTAAGTGGCGAGGGTAATTTCCGTCGTTTTGCAGGTCGGAAGTCATCATCCTCGTCACTAGTATCACGATTATAGTTCTCGTCCTCAGAATTATCCCCGCTACCCTCTTGCTCCCATTCGTGTAGATATTCTTCTATAGCCAGTTTATCGAGCTCTTCATCTCTAATACCAGCTCACTCACTTCTCTATAACCCTACTGCACTCGCTGCCTCTCTATCCCCTCTAATCACCCATCACCCCCGCCACGCCTTCCTCTTCCTCTTGCTACCCCTCCTCCCCTTCTTCCTCCGCCCCGTGTCGCCCCAAATCCTCGTTCTCGTCCTCGTCTGGGACATTGGGTTGAGAAGCATCTCGTGGCTCTTCCGTTCTAGTATGACTAGCTTCAGCCTGAGAATTTTCATTGCTTTGGCTCTGCGACGGCCCAGTAAAGCGGCGACGAGGGGCCGGATGGTCGGTTGCGGTAGCCGAATATTGAATTCTCTTGATCTTGCTCTTCAAAGGTCAGAGGAATTGTCATTACCATCCTCGTCTAACGAATCAGGTAAGGAGCGGGGAGCTAGTTCGTTTCCGTCACCGCACACGTCTAAAGGTATTGGATGAAAGCAGAGTGTGAGATCCTCTGATATGTCTTGCAAGTTTTCATTCTTGTCACGTAGATTTATATATAATGACCCAGCTAAGAGAGGCGAAGATTAGGTGGCTTCCTGCTCCAGCGGAGGAAGTGGATGCCAATTGTCGTCAACCCAGCGCCCGTCCTCAACATCCCACCATGCTTGGCAACTATTTGGATCAACTGGCTTGCTCAGCTAGACGGCAGCATTAGGCCCGACACTAAGCGAGGCAAGGCGAGAAACGAAGGCCACGTTAGAATCAGGGTCGGTTCTAGCTGCCCCGCCATTGTCGAGATTTATCTGACTGTCTGCGTATCGTTAGGGGGCTGCTTATATGATAGGAAGTTGGTATGCCTCGAGTGCCCTGGTATTATCTACACTACCCGCTTAGCTCGTATGCATGCACAGCTCGCTCGTCAAGTACGTTAGGTATTTTGCTTACATTATGCATTTGCTTTTACCAACTAAGAGCGAAACACGAGTGTCACGGAAGCGAGCAGACGATCAATCCAAGCCGTGCCGCACGCCTATACTGCTTTGGGCATTAAACGACGGAGAGCGGGTTTGGCGGTGCGGAATGCCGGCGGCCCAATCGGCAGCCTCGTCCCGACGGTTCGTCGCGTGCGTCGCTGCGCAGTGGAGTGTCAAAATTTTGGACACCCCTGTACTCACTATTCGCCCTTACCTATTTTGCCCGTTGCTTTAATGCTGTCTTTAGTTTATATCTAAATTATAGAGATGATCTCGCTGCTCGTTGGTAAGCTTTCGAAGCGCGCCGGAACGTAGCTATATAGTGTTATCATTTTAAAGAGCTTTATAGCAACAGGTTTTAATGATTACCTAGCGCTTAAGTTCAGAATAAATCGAATTGACACGACCATAGCTATAGCCTTAGCTTCGAAGCTTACAGATTCGAGAGCGCATTTGTGGAGTTAATTCGGGACTGCGTGCCATTGTTATTGCAAGTTGTTAAAGGTAAGGAGTCACTAAAAAGCAGCATCAAAACAATGGACAAAATAGGTAAGGGCGAATAGCGAGTACTGGGGCGGGGGGCCAAAATTTTGATACCCCGCTGTAAGAGCATGTGATGAGCGGCCAGGCTTTCCGGCGGCGAGGACGACGATTGGGCAGTCTAGGCAGCTTGGAATTGAGTGGCGCCAAAGAGTTAGAGAAGCTGGAGCCTCCGAATCACATATAACAACTATCACCATCCTCCCCAGACACTGTCCCGTCCGTAGAGCTGTATTCCAGCTGAGACATCCTTTCAGTGTGCTCCTGCCATCGGCCGACCACTCGACAAGTCTGCGTTAAGAGAGTCTGCATTAAGAGACGAGAGTATCTATCCACCATGTCCAACAAAGAGGAACAGGCCATTGAGGTCGCCCCCCATGAGCAGACCCAGCATGCTATCTACGTCGCCGAGGGCACGGGCAAGACGGCTCAGAACGAGGGCGCCAAAGCGAAAGCCGTCCACAATGTAAGTGCAGACGGCTCCTTTTTATATTTCACTCAACCATCAGCAAGAAACTGACCCTGTTCGTCCTCCTTCCTTTTTTAGGCCGAGCTGTTCGCTGCTATCCAAGAGTCGCCGATTCCCCAATGGAGCACGTCGTCCATCCAGCTCTACTGTGAGTCGTTTCCGCGTGGCATCAATCAGCTAGAGCAGGCGGGGTCAGGATGCTAAATAGGAGTCTAGTCTATATCTTCATTTCCTTTTGCTGCTCGTGCGCCAACGGTTATGACGGCTCTCTGATGGGCTCCATCCAAGCCATGACTTTCTTCAAGGACACCTTCGATTCCGGCCTCACCGGTCAGAGGATCTCGCTACTCAACGCCTTATACAGCATGTAAGTCCTACACCCCACCTGAAGAGATGCGGGAGGGTGTCGTACTGACAAAAAAGCAAATAGTGGTTCTATCTGCGCTTTCCCTATCGCTCCGGCTGTCAGTGACAGATATGGCCGCCGTGTTGGTATGTTTACGGGTGGCGTTATTATCATCGTTGGCGCTATCCTCACTTCAACCTCGAATACCGTTGGGCAGTTTATCGTTGGCCGTTTCGTCCTCGGTGCTGGCATCATGTTTATGACGGTTTCTGCCCCAGCCTACGCGATCGAGATCGCGCCGCCGCACTGGCGCGGCCGTGCGGTGGGCTTCTACAACTGTGGCTGGTTCGGCGGCTCAATCCCCGCCGCCTTTATTACCTACGGGTGCCAGTATATTAAAAGCGATTACTCGTGGAAGATCCCACTGATCCTTCAGTGCTTTACATGCGTCCTCGTCATTGCCGTCATCTTCTTTATGCCCGAGTCCCCCCGTTATCTGATGTCCAAGGGCGAAGACGAAAAAGCTATCAAGATCCTCACCAAGTACCACGGCAACGGCAACCCCAACGCGCGCCTAGTCTTGCTGGAGGTCGAGGAAATTCGTGAGAACCTTCGCCAAGACATGGTTTATGGCCAGTCCTCGTGGGACTGGCGCCCGCTCTTCGCCACCAACAACACTCGCTGGCGCACGTTGCAGGCCATCATGATGGGCATCTTTGGCCAGTTTTCGGGTAACGGCCTCGGCTACTATAACCCGGCGATCTTCGACTTATTAGGCTACACCTCCCCTTTCCAACAGCTCGGCTACAACGTGGTCAACTCGGTCGTCTCCGCCGTCGGCGCTCTGACAGCCATGTCCCTCACCGACCGCATGCCCCGCCGAAAGGTGCTTGTGTGGGGTACCCTCGCAAGCGCTGCCATGCTATGCATCAACGCCAGTCTGCAAACAAGCCTCGCTCACCACGAGGTCATCATCAACGGCACAGCAACCATAACGAACATATCGATGGCCAAAGCCGCGCTTGCCTTCTACTTCTTCTTCAACATCACTTACTCCTTCGCCTACACCCCGCTGCAGGGTGTCCTGCCGGCCGAGGCCCTTGACACCCGCCTTCGCGCCAAGGGCCTGGCTATGTACGGCCTCGTGGTTAACATCTTTGGTTTTATCAACTTGTACGCCACGCCCATCGCCTTACAAAACATTCAGTATAAGTACATCTGGATCTTCGTCGGCTGGGATTGCCTCGAGGCCCTGCTGTGGTGGCTTTTCTGGTACGTATTAAAGAGAAACAACTCTGAACCCACCCTTATTCTCCCCATTTAACAATAATTTAAAAAAAAAAAAAAAAAATAATCATGCGCTAACGCCTCGCCCCCCTCAAAGCGTCGAGTCCCAGGGCCGCTCCCTTGAGGAGCTCGAATGGGTTTACAACCAGCCCAGCCCTGTCAAGGCCTCCCTCCACGTCGACAAGGTCGTGGTGCAGGCCGACGGCACCGTTACTGAGAAGATCATTGATAACTCCAGCAACTAAGTCCATGGTTGCTGCTCTCTTTCCTAGGAAGATGAAGACCAGCTGCATTCTCGCAATATTCCCTCCCCAAACAGTTTCAAGCCTAGGTATATAATTGGCTTGAGACGTGCAAGTCAGGGGCTTTACTTCGCTCTTTAGCTCCCTTTTAATAGCCAGCTACCTACTAGTATATCTGATATTTTGCCCATCCCCTTGATGCCTCCTTGTTAAGGATAAGTCACGTGATGTGATTTATTATGCGTACTCCGTAGATCCAAATCGCGTTCGCTAAACCTCTCGTAGAAAATTTACGGATTTCAGCTCTTATACCTGCGCTATAGCATAATTCTAAGGTATTATAAGATACTTATAATTAAATACTTTAAGAACTTATTACTTACTATTAGTGTTAGAGCAGCGGTTTAGGCCCTGCCCTGACTACCTGCTATATCACGTGATACATCATTTAGGTATATAGTCGGCGCTTCTCTCCATCCTTCTTTATTCTCTAGCTTTAGATATTTATACAACATATATTCCGTCAATTGAGTTTTCGCCCTTTTGCCCGCACGTTTACGTTATCGTTCTTCTTCCTCTCGCGGAGCACGATCGAGAAGTTAACGATGGGGTTATACTGTTTTCTTCTCCACTAGCTTTTTAAGAAAGAGGTAGAGTTACGAGATAGTTTGGAGTGAATAATAGCCGATAGCGCGAGGGTTGTTTAGCGGAATAAATGGCGTATGGAAGCGCTAAAGTAGATATTAGCGCATACTATTTAGAAGCTCGAGAGTCGGTCGTTGACCATATTCGTTAATGTGCTAGATGAGTGCGATAAGAGCCAGGCTGTAGATATAGTTTGCTTTTTTGAGGAGCTATGCGATTGCGCGAGAGAGGGGCAGCTTCGGTTGTAGATTTGCTTCCGTAGTCGGTATTATCCGACTGTCGTCATCCAGAAGGCATGATGGGCATGAATCTAGTAGGAGCCCAAGGCACGCTACGAATGGTGACAACCCGATTGCTCATCCTACGGACAGGACTGCTCGAGCAATTCCGAGCCGCCCCAGCACTTAAATATACGTAGCGTAGACGAGTGATTACTAGTATATAGAAGTAGACATCGTTCAATACGACTGCCAACATTGCACTGCAAATTCGCCGTACGTTTCACCATTGACCGAGAAGTCTCAGTTAACAACACGAAACCTCTGAAAGCTCAAGCTGATGACAACGACCAACCCATTCGATCTTGATGCACGATATATTACCTACACACACAACACGGAGAGGAAGTTGCTTCACCTCTCAACATTAGGTTAAGAAGTCCTACCCACACTATTAGTCGATCAGTGTACAAAAGAGATAGCTATATGGAGGCGATTATTTCACTAGCGAGGCCGACAAGGTTTTTTCAGGTCATAACATCCTAACGTTTATGCACACAGGCTTAGTCCTTTGAACGAACATTAAGCTTCTTATCTAAGCCATCTGCCCTTTCATAGCCATCTCAACAAACGGTGTCGGATCCTCATACGTTGTCCAAACATTAATCTTTCCATCCTTACGAACGCAATGTATAATCCCACCCCATCCCATCGCACCTTCCCGACCAGGAATCTTCAATTCGAATTCCGCATTCCAAGTTGCATAGAAAGCGCTGCCGTCATTTACAAGATCTACAGTCTATTAGCTGGTATTCCTAAAAGGACAGACGATGCGGTTAGTACCAAGATTCGTGACGTTGAAAGACTTGGATGAGATAAGGGGCCGGATCTCTTCGAAATGCTTTAATAGTAATAGTCGTTAGTATTTTTAGACTTGAAGTTAAAGTATATTGCCTGGGTTTGCGCACAGCTTTTATTGCGTTAAGGCCTTTCCAAGTGGTTTGTTTTGGTGGTGCGAATGCCGATAACTCGGAATGTTCGTCATAGAATTCAGAGAGAGTTGACAAGTCTAGGTGCCACATTGATTCCCATGCCTGATTCTTGTTAGTAGTTTATCTCGTAATTTGAGGCCAAGTGATAGGCACCTTTAACAAAAATTGTTTTGCTTCTTCTTGAGATGCCATTTTACTTTGAATTTCTCGTTAATATATGAAATAGAGGTTTTTGCTATAGAGAAATATAAAGCGCGGTGAGTTGGAGGGTTTAAGTTTTTTTGGGTCGGAAATCTTATATCAGCTGATGTCAGATATCGAGTAACTAGGGCCCGTCTAGCAAGTACGAAGGTTCCAGTAAAAAGAATGGATCGTACATGGTATAGAGGCCTATAATCGCTCACTGGAGTCGCTTTGTTAGGGTGTAAGCACTACGCTGGCAGAGCTAACCGAAATCCCGTCTCCAAACCCATCACTGCTAAAATCCCCCCAACTAAAAATAACATAACAAGAACTCAAAATTAAATTATAAATCAACCACATATTATTCTAACATCAAACTTGCAATAGAGTATTATTATCTATTAATCTAAAGATATGCAAATTGATTTTGTTATTAGAACTAATATGGAAGTCTAATCGCGCGTAGAGAGAGATTCCTATGACTCATATCTATACGAGCCAGGATATGACGGTGCCATTGGATTATCAGAAGTCTATGGTGGAGATGATGTCGTGGATGGTCGGGAGGTAGATACTGTAGAGTTAGCAACAGGTCACAGTCCAAATCTCACCATGATGAAGGAGGTGGCGGATGTTGTTAATCAGGTTATCTCCGGAAAGGCATAATTAGAGTAGGCAGAAAAGGAATAGAAAGAACCGTGGCAGTTTCTTGGGATTTCGAATCACTAGCACGATACATGTGAGAATTGTCCAGAAACTTTTGACGTGAAGGTTCTCACAAGGCCGAGTACCAACTAGCCCTGTGAGGCCAGTACGATGTACCTGGACTACCGTAACTCGGGTTGCCCATAAGCCTGTTCGAGCTTTCATCGAACGAGTTCCAAGATGAATTGTCGAATCGGGTAAGCTCTGTTGTAATTCAGGGTGTCACATACTGAATTTGACTAACTATTTACAGTGGATATAGAGCCCGTACTTATAGGGCCTAAGGCCTTATAATATTCCAACAAGCCCCAAGCGTTGAGGGTGAGCTTGAGCCGTGATCGTCAATAGAGGGGTTATCAGCTGTTGACACTGGAACAGCGGGACACTCGACTGAATCTGACTAGGGGCTTTTGAAATTGTATTGGAATCCAATAGTCTAAGAATAGGATGATGCAGTCGGGAATGGAACATATCCTGCATAGGAAGTTAGCGAACTTGCGATGTGGATGACGTAGGGACACTTAAGCGAGAAAATGTCCGACTTCCCTCGGTACCTCTATCCCTTTTATATCTGACTGGCTTTGAGACGTAGAGTACTTTCCCTCCCAAGTAGAAGGAGAGGTTGCCTCTTCTTGTGTCAGTATATTCAAGTATTTGTGTTCGGTATGCTTTCCATCTCGTGCATTGGAAAAGTGTGGCTGAGTTGCTGTACAGCCTTAGGCAGCCAGAGCGGATGCAGTCAGAGCGGAAGCAGTTAGCAATCAGCAGTCAGCGTAACCTTTAAGTCAACCTTCTCGACTCCTCTTCGACCCCTCTTCGACTCTCTCTTTGACTCCCTCCTCGACTGTATTATTCAACATGCCTACCTTGGCTCTTCCTTCAAAGCCAGACGCTCCTGTCGCGTATGAGCTCTTCGAAGGAGATGCGGCGAGCAATATCCTTGTCGTCTTCCTTAATGGCCTCGGACTCCCACAAACATTTTGGAAGCCGACTATTGATCTCATTCAGCAGTCGAGTCTCTCCCCTAAGCCACGGATGATCACGTACGACCGTTATGGACAAGGCGCTTCTCCAAGAGACCCACGCGAGAACTGGCCGGACAAGGAGCCTGGCTACGCACACACGCTAGACGATGTCACTGACGATCTTCACGAGCTGATCCAGACCCTATCTCCTGACCACTCGTCACGCATTGTCTTTGTCAACAACAGCATAGGTGCACATATCGCGCGAAGATATGCAGACAGGTAATAGACGACAAGCTCATATCTCCTTGCCAGCGTTGTGGCTAATGACTAACATCTGACCTAGGTTTCCTAGAATTGTCGAAGGAATCCTGTTCCTTGACTCTAACCCTGGAAATACTGACTACGGGGATATCTGGCCAAATCCTAAGGACCCGTCCTTTAATCTAGAGCAGATGGCCCCCGCCGGCACTCCGCTAGATGTGTACGAAGCAGCCTATACTAAGATGACCACTATATTCGCATCAGGTGCAAAGAACAAGGAGGGGTTTGATAGACGAAAGATCAAAAACATATTGCCCGACCCATCGAAGCCAAAGCTTAAGGGATCCAAGGTTTCGGATAAAGGGCCCTGGATAACTGTAGTTGGCCATGAGCTGGAACAATTCTCAAAGGAGGAGTGGGAGATGATGAAAGTTCCTATTGGCATGGCTGCTATGTATACACAACCGTAAGTGAACGACTGCTCCTCACTTAAGCAGTTGACTAAGAAGAAACAGTATGTGGCAGAAGTACAACGAAGGACTCTGTGAGCTCACTAATCCGGACAGAGCTAAAGGGCCACTTATCGCTCCAAAGTGTGGACACTTTGTTCAGAAGGACAACCCGCCTTTTGTGGCAGAGCAGCTAGAAGACCTAATTAAGAAGGTTGAAAGTTCGCACTAATTAGACAGACTATGTGGAAATCTTTAAGGCTTCCGCTTTGAGACTCTAGCTAGTATAGAAGCAATGGATTTTCTCTATAGCTTGCGCAATAAATCAGTTTCATGGTATAATAAATTCTGTAAAGATTACTATTGATAGGGATAGTAGTAGTTTGAAATGCTTACATATTCTGCAAACTATTCAGGACTATAAATATATCACCCAGCCGTTTCTTTACTTAATTGAGGGTTCGAAAGAATGTCGAAAATTCGGGATCATTCCATACAGGAAATAGTCCATAAGACCGAGGCCGAAATCTAGCTGGAGGATAGAAGTTGGGCAGACGGGCGCTGAACTTGGGTTGTGGACTGCTGAGGTTTGATGCCCTCCAAGCACTGGGTCGTAGATTCGAATTGCTTGGACATGCGGTAACAAGCTGCAAAATTGGAATCTTCACTTGAATTTGACATACTCTCTGAAAGGAAGACGTATCGGTAAGACACAGCGGTTAGTAATACGGCACTAACAAACATTTGGGATTATCTTCACCCACCGCTGGAACTGATAATGAAGATTTGGAATTCTCTTCACCAGCCACTCGAATTGACAATGAAGATTTAGGGTTGTCTTCACTCACTACTGGAATTGATTGTTATCTCGGACTTTAACGATATCGAGTATCTTTCAACGCCTCAGCTGCCATCATTAATATGGGCGGCAGAAACTGAATACAAGCCCTCTAGCATTGTAATTGAAGCGCGGAATAAAATGATACATGACCAACACTATTTATTATCCTCCAGTACCCTATGATGCACCAAACGGATAAACTCATTTCACTCATAGTATCTTTTCTTTGAGTATCTAATTCATTGCAAATATGCCTTGACTTTTGACACAGATAGCACACCATCACGTTATCCCTCTGGAATATCGCTGTTGCTTAAGAAAGAAGTAACGAAATGAACGGTTAGACACAACCAAAAAGCCGTTTTAGGAAAGGGAGTCGATTTCCTAGTAGCGTATTTGAGAGGGGATCTCGAGTCTTAGCTGGGAGCTCCTGCAAGATACGAAAACATTGTCAAACTCTTATAGCACAATTGGCGGCGATGTTTAGTGTTCATGTGTGTTCCCTATATTGCTTGTCAAGATTTGAAACTTCTCTGGCTTGCAACATCAGTCCTAATCGCAGTGAGATCGGTGGGCTTACTAATCGGGACCGACAGAGGAGGAAAATTGTACTCCCTCGCTCTGGCGCTTCATCTCAATCTGAAGCAATACCAAAACGAACATTAAGCAGACGACAACGCTCAAGATCGAAAAGCATACTTAAGGCATAGGAGATACGGGTATTGGGAATGACTTGATAATAAACGTTTCCCACCGCATAGCATTCTTGCGGATGCGGCTCTAGCTATGGGGGGAAGCCAAAACAAATTCGGGTGGTTAGTCTCACTTAGTTAGGTATAGGAGGTTAGGTCATATCT
This sequence comes from Cairneyella variabilis, assembly GCA_001625345.1. Taxonomy (NCBI): domain Eukaryota; kingdom Fungi; phylum Ascomycota; class Leotiomycetes; order Helotiales; genus Cairneyella; species Cairneyella variabilis. The sequence goes on from AYLM01000769.1 coordinate 34,003, forward strand.
AGGCAGAATTGGGATCTACAATATTGTTATTTGCTTATCTGCGATGGCATGATAAGGCATATGATATTATACGGTCCATCCATGAGACCGAGTGTAAGTATATCGGCACGCCCTATAGAGAGACAGTTATATATTAAATGGCAATAGAAGCCATAGGTGTATAAATACTGCGTGCAAAAGGTTGGGAGAGAAATATACTTATGGTTAAGTTTAGTCTCTATTCAGCACAGCATAAATTATTGGCTCGTAGAACGCTATTAGCTTATTTCAGGCATGAGGAAGAAGGTCTATTATTTGATAATGTCTCTACGCTTATTGAAAATATGCTCCAATAATAGCAAAGGATGCTATAGTAAACGATTTTTAGAACTGTACTGAATCTATGGGATATATTAATAAAAGGTAATATTTTTATTAGGAAAATTTAAAGAGAACTTAGTATAACTTTATCAGTATCCAAGCCTGGAAATCACTATATAAATCCGCTCCCAGCTCGGTAAAGTTTCTAGGTCTATATAGTCGCCCCTCTCGAGCCCTAGCGTATGCACATCACTAACCCCCCCAGGATGATATCGAGGAGATCTATATTACTTATTAGAATCTCTTACTTATAGAGGCTCTTAATTCACTCGGGTGTAGCGGAGATTGGGTATTAACCTGTTAGGGCTTCCCCCCTCCCTTCTTCCGTCTCTAGCTTTAGATCTTTATATAATAGGTATTCGATCAATTGAGTTTTCACCATTTTGCCCTTGCATTCACAATTAGAAGAAATTAGAGAGTCTTCTTTAGTATCTATATTAAGAGAATTAAGAGGTGTTAATACTTACTTAGAAGTATAGAAATTAGATATAGATAAAAGGAAGAATAATAGTAAATCTAGAGAAGAAGGTATATATATTCTAGTTGAGACTATTAGTAAAAGAAGTCCTTAAAGGGTGATATTATTAAGGGAAGGAAAATACTTAGGGTGCTCTAGGTGCTGCTTAGGCTACTTAGGTGAGCTAGCTAAGCTGAGGGTGAGCTGAAGGTAGCTAACGCCTAAGCAAGAGCGGCAAGCTCACTAACCGAATGCAAAGTATAAGAGAGAAGGAGTTAATTGATAATACCTGGCTATACAATACTAACCTTACACTCCTCATACGATCCCTCTGTACAAATAATCTTTACCCATGCATCAGTATCCGTAAACATTCAGCGGCACCTTATCCTGCTCCTTTCGACCATGCACATTCCTGAACTCTGCTCCGGCATACTTGATCTGATCTCCGCTCGCAATAATCTCATCTTCGATATCCATCAAGCGATTATACTTCGCAACTCTCTCTCCTCTCGCCGGTGCGCCAGTCTTCAAGTGTCCAGTTCTCAAACCGACAGTGAGGTCCGCGATGAAATCGTCTGTTGTCTCACCAGAGCGATGCGACACGAAGACTCCCCAGTTGTAGGAGAAAGCCAAGTTAGCACTACAGGTTTGTCAGAACAGTCTTTAGAAAGGGGAACAGAAACATACGCAGCAATCGCCTCACTGACAGTACCGATCTGGTTGATCTTGAGAAGCAACCCATCACAAGCCCCCTTCTCCCCGGCCTCCTTCACCCTTTCCACATTTGTGACCGTCAAATCATCACCCACAATCTCCGGCATACTCCCTAAATGCTTCCCCTTCTCCATGAAACTTGACCAACTGCTCCAATCATCCTCCGCAAACGGATCTTCCAGTAACACAATCGGGTATTTCTCAAACAAGCCCCGATACAGATCCTCAAGTCCGTCCGGACTCAACTTCGCATCTTTCATCGTCTTATCCTTGATTCCTAAGTCGTATTGCCCTTCACGGTAGAATTCCGAACTCGCAGGATCCATTGCAAACTTAATCTTCCCCGTGTACCCGGCCTTAGCCACCGCTTCCACCAGCAAATCCAGAGCCTCAGTAGGATGCGAGATTGGTGGTGCAAAGCCGCCTTCATCCCCAATACTCGTCGCTGCCGCTCCGTATTTCGTGCTAATGACTTTCTTCAAGGCTTGGTAGGTTTCAGAGCCCATTTTCACGGCTTCCGTAATGGATGTAGCGCCGACGGGAGCAAGCATGATCTCCTGGAAGGCCATAGTGTTGCCGGAGTGCACGCCCCCATTTAGGACGTTGAAGAAGGGGACGGGAAGCACATAGGGGTCTTTTTGGGCTCCGGCTTCGATTCTTAAGTATTCATAAAGCGGAATACCCTTGTATTGTCAGTCGTCCCATCTCAAAATTCAACATGAAGGTACTCACAAGACTAGCAGCCCCCGCCCTCGCGCACGCCATACTAACCCCCAAAATCGCATTCGCGCCCAAGCTCCTCTTGCCGGGCTGCCCATCCAATTCACACATAAACTGATCAATCTTTTTCAAATCCGTCTCGACATTAAACCTCCTCGCAATAAGACGTGGAGCGATGATATGCACGACGTTATAGACGGCTTGTGTGACGCCTTTGCCCCCATATGCGGGAGATGATGTGTCGCGGAGCTCGAGCGCTTCGTGCGAGCCGGTGCTGGCGCCAGAGGGAACTAGCGCTTTGAAAGTACCTGTGGTAGAACTCAGCCATTGAACTAGATTATTTACTTGTTCAACTTCATACCTTTGTCAGTCGTGAGCACGACTTGTACGGTTGGGTTACCGCGGGAGTCGAGGCGCTGAGCGGCTTGGATTTTGGTGATGTATGAAGGCATTCTGGGTTGAAAATCTGTCGAATATTATGTTGGCAGAGGGATATTCAATTGCAAGTTTACGTTCAAGAAGGGAAAGACTTTTTAATGCCAAGGAAAGGGGGATGACGAGATCTTATAAGATAAAATCTCGAATCGTGGCATGACTTTATCTGTCGTGAGATGAGTGAAGCAGATCGGAACATCTCGATGATGAAAGGTGGTGTGATATAAAGCAGCCTTGCAGGAACATGGATAAATCAGAACAAAGTGACGCGCCTCGACTTCATCAGCTGATTTATCATTGGGCATCAGATGAAACGAACGAAATAAATTATGAAATGATTTGAGAAGAGTTTATTTGTTGCATGTCGAGAGGAGATGGAACGTGCAAACTGACGCAAATAAAGTCCACAATCACGTGTCGTATCAGTCAGGTCCATCAACTTTAAAAACAATGGAATCCTTTCTAACACCGAATAATTATCAGTCTAAGCGCAACTTCGAAAGCGGCTTCCCACCGTTTTAAATTCATGCACTCTCAGCCAACTTCAACAAACCGTCCAAGTTGATACTCTTTGGTCGTTCGATCGGCAAACCAAGAGCTCGGTCCCAAATCAATTGAGCGAGAGGCCCCAATCCTCTGCTGACACCGAAGGTTGCGGTATAGTACAATGTCTCGTGGAAGCCATAGTGGTGGAATAGGACCCCGGAGCTGGAGTCGACGTTAGGGTAAGGATTCTTGGTCTTGCCGTGCTCCATCAGCACGCCGGGGGCGATCTCAGAGTTCTTCTTCACGAGTTGGAAGACTGGGTCCTTGGCGATTTCTGGTCGGGAGGAGGCATAGTCCATAAGTGCCTCGAATCGAGGATCTGGTTTGCGGAGAACGGCGTGGCCGTAGCCGGGGACGACACGGCCGGACTTGAGGGTTGACCAGAGGTAGTCGGAGACGTCCTTGTCGGAGAATGAAGTTCCGACGTGCTCTTGCATTTGGAGAATCCATCGAAGGACTTCTTGGGCGGCGAGGCTATGACTGTTAGTGGTGAAGAGAAAATTGACGAAGCATTCTTACCCGTGCAAAGGTCCAGCAAGACCCTGAAGGCCAGCACTGTAACTCAAAAAAGGATCACTTAGGGCGCTACCGACCAAATGAGTGGTGTGTGCAGACACATTGCCACCCTCGTGGTCTCCGTGAAGAGCCAAGTACAGCCTCAACAGATCTTGGAAGTTCTCGTTCTCCTTACCGCCCTTGCCAAGCATAGCAGCAAAATTGTAAGACCAATCCTGCTCCAAATCGACCTGGGCCGGCAGAGCTCCACCACCCCGGTACGAGTTTTGGTAAATCTTAGCCGCAATAACAGGAAGCTTAGCAAGCAACGAGATGCTATCATCAAAGGTTGGCTCCCAGTAATCCGCTTTGTTGATACCCTTCTCGTATGCCTTTGCGAATTTCGAGGTGTGAGACAAGGCTGAGACAGCGATGGCGAACTGGGTCATGGGATGGAGATCCACGGGGAAGTCATCGAGCATCTTGTTGACAAAGGCTGGGAGCTCGGATTGCTCTGCGAGCTCACGGGAGAAGGCGCGGACTTGGTTGGTGGATGGGACTTGACCGGTCAAAAGGAGCCAGAACATTGCCTCAGGAAGCATTTCTGTGCCGGTTTTGCCTTTGGGAAGTTCTTTTTGGCAGTCTTTGATTGTACGGCCATGAAATCGAATGCCCTCGTTTGCGTCAAGGACTGAGCCTTCCCATACCATCGCTTTCAGTCCTCTGCATGCCTGTAAGCCTGCTGTCTCCTGCTCCTGGAGTGTATTCGTACCTCATGCCACCAATTGTGTTTTCGACTTTGACATCTCCAATAACTTTTCGACCCAGTGCCTTGACCTTCTTCAAGAGCTCACGCTTCGCCGGCATCGTCTCTGCGAACGTCGTCTTGAGGTCTGGTTCGGAGGACGTAGCATAGGAGCGGTGGACAGGAATGACAGCTGGTCGGACAGCAATTGGCTGTAAAACAGTCAGCCAAATTCTTGCACAGCCATTCACCAAAGTAAATAACTCACTCGCAATGCCCTCAATGCCTTCGAGGCAGTTCTGCCATTCATTGCCATATTGAAGCTTAGACAGCGGGGTACTGTGGGGTAAAGGTAGACTGTAGATTGCTGACAATGACAGAAGAGTAGCAGGCGGCGAGGCTGCTGCTACAAATTATCTGGCAAGAACCCAAATATCTTGCTCGTCCTCGATATTCAAAGTTTCTCAAGTGAGAATCAAAAACAACGAAGTTCGCAAGAGCTCCCTCATCACAAGGCTAACGGCAAGCGCTGGCAGAGCCGAGGAACAGCATTGACCACTCACGGCGCGCAAAACAAAACAACAAAGCCGAGCACAGCCGTCGGATAGTCGATTCAGTGCCACCGATTACGGATGGGTGATCGCTGAGCATTTCTGTTGCTTTCTTGATTGATCAGCAATAGGAGCGGAGGTAGGTATCTTGTCTGTTTTGCTGATACCTTTCTTGTTTCTTCTTTTCAGCAAAGCCATATCTTCACAATGCTCCGCAGAGCAGCATCGACAGTCCCGCGACGAGTGGTGGCAGCGAGATCTTCGAATATATGTGTGCGAAGTTTTTCCATATCTGCGGCGAGGATGACCGCTTTGCGGCCTCTCGAAAATCCAATATCCAGTGCTCTACCTTCAGACTCGTTCCAGCTACTTCCAGAAGCGCAGAAAGCGGGTGCGGCAGAAGATGCTCTGTATGAGCAGCAGGTAAAGGAAGTGGAAGCTTGGTGGGCGAGTCCGAGGTATGAGGGAATCAAGAGGCCGTATTCTGCAGCGGATGTTGTGTCGAAGAGAGGGAGCCAGCTGCAATCATATCCAAGCTCGGTGATGGCGAGGAAGCTGTTCAATCTGGTCAAGGAGAGGGAAGCAAAGGGAGAGCCAATACATACAAGTACGTTTTACTATTACAAACTGGGATTCATGCTTACTCTTTGCAGTGGGTGCAATTGATCCCGTACAAATGACCCAGCAAGCTCCAAATCAAGAAGTGCTCTATATCTCCGGCTGGGCATGTTCCTCTGTCTTGACGACCACGAATGAAGTCTCTCCCGATTTTGGCGACTACCCATATAATACTGTCCCGAATCAAGTTCAGAGACTTGCGAAAGCACAATCGATGCATGACAGAAAGCAATGGGACGCACGGAGGAAATTGAGTGCCGAAGAAAGAGCGAAGACTCCATACACAGACTACCTACGGCCGATCATTGCAGACGGAGACACTGGCCACGGAGGTCTATCAGCCGTGTTGAAGCTCGCCAAGCTCTTTGCTGAGAATGGAGCTGCGGCAGTACACTTCGAGGATCAGATGCATGGAGGGAAGAAATGCGGACATCTTGCAGGAAAGGTACTGGTGCCGGTTGGAGAGCACATCAATCGTTTGGTCGCTGCACGATTCCAATGGGATGTTATGGGATCAGAGAACTTGGTGATCGCGAGAACCGACTCTGAGAGTGGCAAGCTTCTTAGCAGCGCCATCGATGTCCGAGATCACGAATTTATCCTTGGTGTACCGAGCGAGAGCATCGAGCCGTTAGCAGAGACTCTACAAGCAATGGAAATGTCCGGAGCTTCGGGAGCTGACATTGACGTCTTTGAGGCAAAGTGGGTGAAGGACACTAAAATGATGACCTGCGACGAAGCAGTGGTGCAGCAATTTGAGGAGCGTGGTGTGTCACAGGAAGGTATCGACAACTACCTCAAAGCTACCCAGGACAACCGGGACATGTCCATTACGAAGCGAAAACAATTGGCGTCAGAAATTGTTTCGAAACCCATCCTTTTCAACATTGATATTCCACGAACGAGGGAAGGATTCTATCATTACCGAGCAGGGATGAAAGCCGCTACGAAACGAGCAATTGAATACGCACCATTCGCGGACCTGCTCTGGGTCGAGACAGGTGATCCAAACGTTGCAAACGCCGCTGCCTTTTCTGGCGAGATTCGCGCGAAGTACCCAGGAAAGGGACTTGTGTACAATCTCTCCCCATCATTTAACTGGATGGGCCAAGGCTTTACGAACGAGACGCTCAAGTCTTTCATCTGGGATATCGCTAAACATGGCTTTGTCCTCCAACTGATTTCGTTGGCCGGATTACACAGCACGGCCGCGATTACGAATGAATTGAGCAAAGCATTCAAGGACGAAGGCATGTTGGCATATGTCAACTTGGTGCAGAAGAGAGAGAAAGACCTCGGTGTTGATGTGTTGACACATCAGAAGTGGAGTGGTGCAAGTTACATTGATGGGATACTGGGTGCTATTCAGAGTGGAAGCAGCAGTAGCAAGAGTATGGGAGAGGGGAATACGGAGGGGCAATTCTGATTGGGGAACGAAAGGCGTTCTGGGAATGGCATGTTTCTCTTGCCACCTCTGTATAGAAAACAATGAAGGACATATTGAAGAACTCATCGAATGATCTTATCGACCGAAATAGGAAGCTCGGAATCTGTGGTTTGTCCGCCACGCCTATATATCGTGCTTACGTGTGTTTTGTTTCGGCGGGTCGCGGCGGAACTGTTCGCCCTGCTTCTGCTTACGTGAAACACACCTCACCGCTCATATCGATATTTAAAGTGCACGATTTTATCACACAAATTTTCTACTTGCCGGGAAGTCATGCAGGTGCAAGCGGCACAACTGCAAAACTGGACTTCCAATCCCTTCCTTGTAGTCTGGATCTTCCCTCTCATTGGCCACGTTACTGGAAAAAGCTGAGCCTAATAGGGGGATCTGCCAAGAAGTCCTGGCAACCTTTCTCGGCTTCGGGTCCCGCATCAATCAGGACTAAGCATACATATTTGCAACATCACTCATAAAATATATAACTCCACCGTCAATCTCTCAAACTCACCACCCTCACCTCTTTTTTATTCTCATACCCGACGCTTAGGAGCATCCATAACCATCTCACAATGGAAAATTCAAGCAATGAGAAGAAGAAGCTAAATATCTCCCTCCGCCCCACCGCCCCCTCCGACCTCGACGCCATCGTCGCCCTCGACCTCGCCGCTAACGCTCAGCATCCCCTAGCCTTTCTTCCTTGGAACCCTCTCTCGGCTCGCATACCTGTATTCCGCTCCCGCTATGAAGATTTCCTATCTCGTCAAAACTTCCATTTTCATGTTGCGACCGTCCCTGCTTCCGAAGCTTTAGCTGAGGATAAGATTATTGTGGATGGGAAAGGAGAGGGGAGAAAGGATGGCGAAAAGATTATTGGCTTCTTGGTTTGGAGGGAAGGTAAGGAAGAGGGGCAAGAGGAGATGACCAAAGGAGTTGAAGATTGGAAACCGGAGTTACCGGAGGGGACGGATGTGAAGTTGGTTGGGGGGTTTTTGGGGAGTTTAGAGAAGGATAAGGAGCAGTATGGGGTGGGGGAATTGGCTGGTATGTACTGTTTGTTGCTTTTTGTGGGTGAACAAAGGGGCTTGAGGATGGTGCTAATGGGAAGAGCAGAGCTAGAGACGTGCTCAATTGCGCCTGAGTATCAAAGGATGGGTGTGGGAAGTGTATTGATGGAGAATATGATTAAGGATTTGGATAAGCTTGTAAGTGCTTCTTCGCTTCATTTGACATTTATCATGTAACAGGAGCTAACGTTTTCTAGGGACAAGGCATGTATATCAGATCAAGCAGGAAAGGAAAGGGGCTGTACGAGAAGTATGGGTGGAAGGTCGTGGGCGAGGTTGACGTTGACCTGAGTGAATGGGGAAGGGAACCGTATCATAATTGGAATATGGTGAGAAAGCCGAGGGGAGAGAATTAGACATGATCAGGGCAGGTGAGAATCGCTGCAACTTTTGCTTTCTTACAAAAACAGACTTATTGTATGAATTCAAGAAGCATATCTGTCCACAAATGCTCATTATTTCCAGCGTCCAGAGGGTACGGTGGACCACCACTTGGCCCACCTGCTGTACCCTACCACAGCAGGCCTCCACCACCAGCACCTTGGCAAGCCGTCATCGTTAATCTAAATCAATATCCAAGCAGTGACTCTGAAGACTATAATGATCCTGATGACAATGATATCAGCTCTGCGCCATTTGATATTGCTGGTGGCGCTTTGGCTGGGGAGTTGAAACTTAAAGTCTCCAAGCGGAAAGCAAATTTGGAAGCGAAGCTCAATGAGAACGAACTGGTATCGACCTCCTGCATCCAGAGGCACTACTAGAGCCACTGTTGCAGACAGGTGGAGGAAAGACCATGCACAACGTGATCGCTTCTTACTACATGAAGGACGATGGCTCTGATGGCATCTCGGTGTAAATCGAATACCTGACGACATTTCCCGTTTCTTTACGGCGTGATCGGTCTATATTTTGGTGGATCTGAGTTTCCATATTACCAAGAACATTTAGAAAGGAGATTTCTAACTTTTGATGAGTCACCTGAACCAAAAGAATATGGACTTTGATGCTTTCTCTGTAATTATGTCCAGCTAGTATCGTAGAGTGCCAACTGACGATCTGGCCAGCGATGTGCTCAAGAAATACCGGGCCTTCCAGCAGATCAAAAATAAACCGTGTCATTTCCTCGAACGGGCACGGAAAGATTTGGAGAGGACAATTCGATCCCAACACGAGACTATGGGAAACTTCATGAAACCATGATATGTTACTAAAAGAAGTCCGACAGAAAAGTCTGTCGGGGTTTCCGACCGAACTTATATCTTCTGCATTATACCATACCACCAACTTGCGCCATATTCAGCATTGGAACAACAATTAACTCTCGATTACATCCCACGGGAACCTTGTTGCAGTATAAGTTCCCATCTACAACCATGCAACGGGACCTTCGGTAAGCTGTTTGTTCCGTCCATGGCACACCTGCCGATCATTGCTTCCACGTATCACAATTATGGTGCATAATAATTAACAACAGTCAGTAAGCAAGGGGGGATTCAAGAGTTTTCAAAATTTCTAATGATTTGCGGAGTTCATGGTCAATTGCGCAAATGGACTCTCTGCTCAGGATATTTCTTGGGACAATGTAATATTGAAACAGAGTGTGCCTGTGCAACCGTCAAACACCTCCTCTCTTCCATCAACCCTACAAGTACTCATTGGTAGCCATCTATATACCATTCCCATCTCTCAATGTGATTCTTGGTTTGTAAGTCTATTGGAGTCAATTGGTGGGAAACTCGGCCCTTTGCTAATGTGAGGGTAGAAATTCACCCAGAACTTCTCAAAATATACTCTAATCCTTCAAGATCAATACTCAATCCACTGGAAAGGTGCCATTATCACGGCAGAGCTGTGGCCGTTGATTATTTAGCAGGCACAGAAGCAGATCGTCTGTATTTGCCTTTCTCAAAGGTAATTCTGAGCGAGTATTCATCGACTTCCTTTGAACCTTACACTTCACTCTGATTGTGAAGGCGCAGGCAATAGGGTAAAAACTCAATTGATCGAATGTCTATTATACAAAGATCTAAAGCTAGAGATGGAAGAAGGAGGGGAGAAGCCCTAACT
>AYLM01003143.1:0-15205 GCA_001625345.1 Cairneyella variabilis
AGTTTAAAATAAGCAATCAAGGCTCTTATAAGTCCTATAAAGCTGTTAAAGGGATGAACCCTTAGAAGGCTATTTTAAGGCTATTTTATCTAAGGTCTAACTGTTTTTAATTATAGTGAACTTTCAACCTTTAAAAGCATTTAAAGTAGTTAGAAATCACTATTGCTGAATTGTTCTCCCCTTAAAAATAATTAATAAATCGAGATTAACTTTTATAGCTGAGATACACTTAATTAAAGAGGTCTAAGCCTTAGAACTAAGCTGTTTCCTTTGAATAAAACGCCGATTAACACTCTTAATAATTAGGCTATTAACTCTCTAGTCTTTTATAATACTAGCTTCGTCTATATTCTAATGGTTCGCCGGCTTAATAGCCTTAATTTTAGGGATCTTTAATATATTATATTAAGCCTTAATTATATTAATCATAGCATTATTAACGCGCGTAGAATTAATTATGTATTGCTTCTTAGTCTTAAGAATAAGATTACGTTTAAAAAAGCCTTATATCTATTGTTTTCCTAATGTTATAATATCCCCTTTAATGGTTAATAAGCGTTAAGCGAAATCCCTAATCTGCGTATAAGTAAGGCTAACCCTTAGGCTCTTTTGAACCAGAATCCATAACGTTAAACGATTCTCTTAAATCAGAGAAAGCTTTTAAAGAGGCATTACAGCTTCTTAATGAGATTGGTAGCCAACGAGTCGGTTAAAAAGAGTGGTCCTTAGAACCCTATAATCTAGACTAGCCTTTCGCCTAAATGCGCTATTTGCAATTGCGTTAAGAGCTTGTGCGACGTCTTCTTTAGTATATGAGTGCTTTATAGTTCGTTTAAGATATATGCAAAATTTTAAAAGCAATTGATAAAGGCGTTATAGAGTTATTCAGGTTTAAAGTAGGAGTGTAGGAATTGGTAGTGAGCTAAGCGAGGTGGTCGGAATGGGGGTGCACGGACTTACCCTGCGACTTGCGACTCGTACGTGAACAAACGGCTCTACACCTACATCCCCTGGCCACTCCGCTCGGTCCTCCTCTACCAGTTCCTCCTTTCACTAACAGGATCTCTACGTATATATTGAGATAATAAACGGCGCCATCATCTAGCCTTTTCACAACCGTCCACAACTACCGCAAAATCCATCATATCCGACTCCCAAGCTCTCCACCCTCTCCTCCCCCAGATGCCAGGAGAAAAGCCGACACCGCACTTCATAATGGCACCATTAAATATAAATACCTTGCTGGCGGTATCTCTTCGAAATGTCTCCTGGCTAAACAAGCACGCGAGCAGCTTCGAACCAGCTCTTTATCCTCACATCTCCTCGCAACCGAGGTTGAGTCGCCATAATTTAGCCCAAAAAGTCCCTGGCTTCCTGCCAAGTCCTCTCGGTGTTATTGAACTTCCTGTTCAACACCGCCACTGCTGCTCCCTCGGCGAAGCGGGAGGGTGGTGACGCTCCAATTGCCCAGGTTCGCAATGGCACCTATTATGGCATCTATAACCCGATGTTCAACCAAGACCTCTTCTTGGGAATGCCATACGCCCAACCGCCTTTGGGAGATCTCCGTTTCCGGGTGCCACAGCCCTCAACTCTACTTGGGACGAGACGAGGAATGCGACGGAATTCTCGCCCGAGTGCATTGGCTATGGCAGCGACGATTGGATCCTCGGGAACAAAATTTCGGAAGATTGTCTAACGATCAACGTGGTGGAGCTAATCTGCCCGTTTTATTTTGGATATATGGTGGTGGGTTTGCAGAAGGCGGGAGCCTAGACCCTAGATACAACCAGTCATTCATGGTCCAACAATCGGTCTATGCAAAAGAACCCATGATCGCAGTTAGCATCAATTATCGCGTGGGATTTTGGGGGTTCTTGTGGGGGAAAGAGGTTGCTGAAGCAGGTGTTGGGAACCTCGGACTTCGCGAACCAACGTCTAGCTCTCCATTGGGTCCAAGAGAACATTGCGGCATTTGGTGGCGATCCCTCGAAAGGTAATCCCGGCCGCTGGGTCCATTCATGACCAGACTAACTTCTCTTCTTAGTGACAATACATGGAGAAAGTGCTGGAGCAAATAGTGTTGGGACACAACTACTGGCTTATTCTGGCCGCGATGACAGGCTTTTCCGTGCTGCCATTGCTAAGAGTGGTCTCCCAGCCTCATATGCGCATTATCCTGGCCCTTCTGACTGGCAACCATATTATGATGCCGCTGTCAATGGTACAAACTGCACAACCGCGAGCGTCACTCTTGCCTGTCTCAGGACGGTACCAGCAGAGATTCTCAGGGAGACCTTCAATACCACCTTGTTCACGAGCAGCAGCTACCTCTGCCTCCTAGTCATCGACGGCGACTTTCTTACTGTAACCTCAGCAACTCAATTGCAAATGGTGAGTTTGTGAAGGTTCCACTTCTCATCGGCACCAAATTTGACGAAAGCACCGCCTTCGCACCCAGAGGCATCAACACAGACGAACAATTTTTTGACGAGCTCATCGCCAGCGGTGAAAACATCTCGAATGCGAGCGCCGCCACACTCGCCGCCCTTTACCCAGATATACCCGAAATCTGTATTCCAGCTACGTTTCATGGCCGTCCAGCAGCGAATTCAAGCTACGGATCCCAATGGAAACGGTCCGCCGCCTACTACGGCGACCAACTTTTACATGCTGCTAAACGCCTCAGCGCTCGGACGTGGGCAGCCCACAACACCAGCATTTACACCTAATCACTTCAATGTTGTTGTCAAAGGTGTGGCCCCCGAAATCGGCGTAACACATTTTGTCGAAGTCGCATTCGTCTTCCACAACGTCCTTGGACAGGGCTACATGCCATCGCTGTCGACCCTTTCGCCAACAAACCGGAAACCTACAAGCAGCTTGTTGGAATATTATAGGGCCTCAGGCCCTGTAGGGACCACTGTAGCCTACCAGGTTACAGTGGATGCCTACAGGCTGTAGTAGGCTACAGTGAGTGCCTACAGGCAGTAGTAGGCTACAGCGATTGAGTCACAGGCCCTACAGGGCCCAAGGGCCCTATAAGTATAGGCTCCATATCCACTGTAAATAGTCAGTTCAAATTGAGTTGTTGCTTGCATCCCTATAGCCACACCCTGAAACGCAACACAGCTCTCCACACTGATGACCAGGATGTGGATTAGTTTCGTCAACGATCTCAACCCCAATAACACTGGTGTCAGCTGTGTGAATTGGCCGGTCTATACATTGGACGATCCCAGAAACATCGTTTTTGACGCTAATGTCACCGGGCTGGCATATATAGAGCCAGATACCTACCGTGCAGAGAGCATCAAGTTCATCATGGATAATTATTACACACTTTATGGCCGCTAGAAGTGGTAAAGGGGTATTGGTGATTGCATTAATGCTAGGGACTAATTTAATATGAATTATTACTCCCACTGCGGCGCCACAACCCTCTCTTGATTGTGCACCGTGACACTTGCTAATCATCTCCTTCTCTTTAACACAGCCGAATTTCTCTTCATGAAGCCATAACAAGTTATACACTAGCGGAGCAGATGTATCTTCCTTCAGCATGCCCATACATATAACTATTCACAATTTACGGCCGATTAAAAGCACGTAGAGCTCGATTTATAAAAGGGCGAGAACGGCTGTGGATTCAGGGTAGTGTATTGTGCATATATAAAAGGTCATGAGAGATATGTGACATTCTCAGAAGTCTCACATTTCCGATTAACAGACTATCTATCCATGGCGGTCAATCAAAGTCCTATTCTCTGTTATCTACTCTACACTTCACGAATCTTGAAATTAAACATGTCGTTGGAAGGCAGGCTACTTCTGTCCCGCAGTTTAACTGCCGTGTCGAGCCCCGCCGCCGGCACCCGGTATTCAAACTTCTTCCCTTCAGCCGGCTTCGTCCCATCCGCAAGCGAGTAGGGGAAAGGGAGGTATTCTGGCATCAGACCCAGCTGAACTAGAGCCGTGGTCTGGTCCCACGTGATGTGCTCGTGGTAAAGTCGATCGCCCCGGACGTTCACCACCGCCATGAATGGGATCTCGACTTTTCGACCCGTTGGGGGTACGCCGGGTAGACTATGGAAGGGATGGAGTTCAGTCAAGAGTAATTGGAGGCAGAAAAGAGAAGAAAGTCAAGAGGATTATGCTTTAGTTACTTACAGCCAATCTACCTCTAAATCGTGAGTAAACTTGTAAATAAACTCGTCAACGACTCGATCAATTCCAATTGTACGGCTGATGAGCTCGAGTTCCGCACCCGCAGGGTTTTTAAAGATGAAGTGATATCGGTAGAAGTTTGTGAGGAATTCCCGTCCAATGCCGCCAGTCAGCTGCACAAGGTGAAGTCAAATAATGAGAATAAATCACAGAGAGGTTTGTTTATCATTTAGGGAAGGTATAGACGTACAGTTGGGAGATGATTGACGTATGGCTCCTGGACCATGGTGCTCATGGTATGTTCCACTGAACGGGCATCAAATTCGTAATACGTATGCTCATCCCATATGGCTTCCAGGTCAAAGTAAGGGCCGTTCATACAGCGCTTCAAGAATATGAGGTTCCGTGTATAGGAAATGGCTTCTAAAGAATACTGAAAGTGTTTTTGGAACGGGATTGCGAACGAAAACGAATCCAGAGTCGGGTAGTCATAGGCCGTGAGATTCTCCGTACGCTCCAGCTTGCTCGTCGCCTTGCCAGCGAAGTGTTGCACAGTGGGTACAGACGCTTGCGCTAGAGTCGAGGCTCCAGAAACATCCGCATAGATCACGGCTCCTACAATCTCTGCAACCGATGCGAGCGCTGGAGCAACGCTATTCCATAACTTCGGATCATACGCTGAAGGGTGAAGATCGACTCAGTGATTATTCTTACATTATGAGAAGCTCGGGGAGATCTGCCCTACCGACCAACCCAACCACCGCTTTCGGTTCACACTTGTCGCATTGTGAAAGCTCCTCGACGGCTCGACTCAGCAGGCCCTTCGGGTCATCGCCCAGAGCCTTTTCTTGGATCTCTACGACAGTGTATCCCTCCTCAGCCCACTTCACCAAGAGCGAGGGGACTCCGTCCTCAATGGCAAGACTTGTTCTGGATGAATTTGGGACGAGTATAATTAGTCCTGGGCCATGCCCTTTTCGCGAAAGTGGCAGCAGCAGGGACAGACCCGGCGCCAATTGCGCTAGCTGCGCAGCTGGGAGAGGCGCTGGATGGTTGCCACCGTGAAAAGACATGATAAGATGATTTCGCTGGTTCAAATTCGAAGATGAAGCAGAAGCGCCATCCCGATAACTAGAACTAGTAAGAATTACAGATTTAGAGATGGGCTGTTAAATAACAAACCTGATGACCCCTTATCCCGACATACGAAGTACATACAACGTACAACGTACAACGTACAACCAATGGGTCGTCCTTATCCCTTATCGTGGGATAATTAGGTAATCCGAGAGCTCGGAGCTACAGCGTCGAATGTCCCCTGACTAGTCCCAGGTAGATATAGGTGTAACGGCCCGCGACCTTGACCGCATCCGCTTATCACTACGGAGGTAGATCGTATCCGCTCGTTAGCCCGATATAAACCCGCTCCTTGGCCGCCGGCCACCCACGCCGCTTTAATGGCTAGATTCGGCACTGCACTGCGACAAGCATTTTAATAATATCATATCTTAGAAGGCTTTGCGCACCTTTGCGCACCTTTGCACACCTGTGTCCTTTCAAGAACCAAGAACCAAGGTCCTGGACCTGGAGTCTCAATCATCTATCCCAACAGCATGGTTACTAGGTAAGCAGCCCTCCGCAATCCGAACTCGACACGCCTCGCCTTAACCGTAAGACAACTACAGATCCGAAGTTCGCGAGCATGCTTCTAGGAAGAGCTGCTGGGTCATTATCAAAGGCACCGCATACGATATTACCGCCATTGTGGACACCCATCCTGGCGGGTCTGGCGCCATTCTGAGGTACGCCGGACAAGATGCAACGGAAGCATTCGAGCCGATCCATCCAAATGATACCCTTCAAAAGTTCCTCAAGCCAGAGTATGTGCATCTTTTCCATCCATATTAGCGACAATCTACTAACTCGTAGGTACCGCAGAGAGAACCTCGGACCTGTTACTGGGCCTCCGCTTCCTGCCAAAGAAGATGCTCGTCAGCCCGCCCAGTCGGGGGATGTGACTGGCGTTCCCAAGCCCAAGATCAGGCTAAGCTCTATCATCAGTATACGAGATTTTGAAGAAGCTGCCTCTCAGCGTTTGACCCAAACGGCTTTTGCTTGTAAGTGTGGTCGTTTGATCGGTTTGCGACTATGTATCTGAACGCCTTACAGTTTTCAAGGCCGGCGCTGATGACGAATATACTACTAAATGGAATCAGGAAAGCTGGAAATCGATACGCTTTAGGCCACGTGTTTTACGACCCGTCGAAAGTGTTGACATTTCCACCTCAATACTCGGCACCAAGTACTCCTCACCTTTCTTTATTTGCCCTGCTGGCGGAGGAAAGCTGGCTCACCCTACAGGAGAAACGCTTATGACAAAAGCCGCTGCCAAGCATAATATCCTTCATTGGGTGTGCAATAATGCCGGCTGCTCGCAGCAAGAAATGACGGCTGCACAAGCGCCGAACCAGATCACATACTGGCAGATTTATGCCGTGACTGTCTTGGCGATCACAGAGCAAGAGATCAAGCAGGCTGTTGCGCAGGGGTATAAAGGCTTCGCTTTAACTGTTGATGCTATCAGGGTTGGAAATAGGGAGCGTGATTTACGAATGGGACTTCATAACTTGGGTGTGAGCGCTTTCTTCCCCTGACCTTGTCACCCTGTGCTGAAATGTCTACTCAGGACTTGGAGGACTCAGAGGACGGCAATGAGAGCTTCTCTGTTGGAGTCTCAGTCACGCGCCCGTCAGTATTTCACTACAGACGCTCCTGGGTCATTCTGACAGATTTATAGCGCCTTATGGCCAAGTTTCGATTGGGTCTCTGCAGTCAAATGGCTTAAAGGTCTCACCGACTTGCCTATTGCTATCAAGGGTATCCAGTCTTGGGAAGATGCTGCACTGTGTATGCACTACGGAGTTCACCCTTGGTTATCTAACCATGGCGGTCGACAACTAGAAGGAGCACCTTCAGCAGCTGAGACACTTATCGAAATTCGCGAACACTGCCCCGAGGTTTTCGAGAGGTGCGAAGTCATCGTCGATGGGGGCATCACGAGGGGCACTGATATTGTTAAGGCCCTCGCACTCGGCGCAAAGGGAGTCGGTCTTGGACGAGCGTTCCTGTACTCCTTGGTCTTCGGTGAGGCAGGAGTCAGCAAGGCAATCCGGATCCTCAAGCAGGAGGTAGAGACTACAATGGCTCTGCTGGGTGTCACGTCCATTGACCAGCTTAATCTTTCCTATGTAAAGACTGATTCTGGATCGCGTTTATAGGAGGCCGGAACTGCTGCGCACAGCTGCTTTCCCCAAGCAATCTCTAGAGTAGATCTATTATATGTAACTAGTTGTTCTAGACTTATATCGAAAAGTATTAACGACACTTAAGTTTTAATACACAATATAAATATTTTATGCACTTAGCTACGGTCACTTACAGATTTGCTGCAAAACTATATTGGATGCCATGTGATTTGCTATAGTGAAAGAAAGCTTGTTTGAAAGCTGCACAAACCGATTCCTAACTCACCGACCTTAAAGGGAGAAGAAACATGGAGGCTGTCAAGTAACCGTATTCATTTCATTTGAAAAGGCAGAGAAGATGGGAAAGAAAATTAATGTTTTCCATTTTTTTGGTGTGGTAGAGAGCTTTACTAAGAACAACAATCCTGATGAGGCTGCATAAAAGGACATGAATCTACTTATCTGCTAAATACGTATACCCGGCCGTATTCCTCTATATACACGAAATAAGTTTCGAGGATGCGCTCTTGAAAACCCCAAAATGGACACCCATGCTGCTCACATGACACTGCGCTCAACAACATTTACTTGCCCTTTGGACCGAGCCGCCATCATAGGCACTTGTTTGGACTCAGTGGCGATATGCTGGTGCATGTCATACCTGAAAATTAAATTGGTTAGTAGGCGAAATAATCTACCAAGCGCATGTGGAAAGAAAACAGGGGTGACGTGCGTGTTCATTTCGTCAATAGTGAGCTTGCCATCCTCACTGGACACTTTGTATGCGACGGAATTCTTGTTGCTTGAAAATCCAATTCTCTCTGAAATATTTACCCGCGCTCTGGCGCTAGCTTCCTGGACTCTAGTCGCTCGAGGTCTGCGGATCTTTTCATACAACTGCAGCCCTGAACTCACATCGCTGGTATAGGAGTACTTGGGACCGAAGATAATGCCAAGTGCTGCAGCGTCTTCGATCGCTTGACATGCTCCCTGGCTCTGGTCCGGCATCATTGGATGAGCAGCATCGCCAAGGATGCAGGTACGACCTTTCTGCCAGTAGGGATAGGGCTGATGCACGAACAGACGCCATGGCTTGATGTCTGTCGAATAACGGAAAAGGTCCAGAAGCTTGCGATCGAGGTTTGGAAAAGGAGCGAGAAGCTGCTCCACCGACGCGTTGTAATTCCATCCTTCCCCGGCGTGGTCGCTGAGGGCAGTTGGGAAGAAGCAGTAGAAGGAATGGATCTCTCCGATGCGACATGGTGAGAACACGATCTTGTCGATCCCGTCACCGCCCCAGAATTCGATGGCACTGTTTGTGGACAGGTCCGTGAGACCTAATCGTCTTACTTCCTCGGTCTCGATAATGCAATGATAGCATGTCGAGGTGGATTGCTTCTTCTCTGGAAAGATGCCTAGAGTAGTACGCACGGCAGACTAGAGAGTGGTTAGCTGAGAACCTCTGGGTACGTACCACCAACTGAAAAGTAAAGAAATTTATGTACCCCAATACCGTCTGCACCCACGATCAAATCGTGTTTAGCTGTCACATTGTTTCTGAAAGCCACTGTCCCGGATTCGTGGTCGATCGATTCACAGCTATGGTTCACCTTCAGTACCGCGGGTTCACCTGCTCCAGGTCCCATGGCAGAGTCCATGAGCATCTCATGCATGTTGACTCGGTGAAACATGTTGTAGACCTAGTGGATGTTATCAACACAGAGTTCTCTGGCAGCGGAACAGAGGAGGGCTTGCATACGTGACCCCATTGGTCCTTGTAATCGGAGAGATCATAGATATCTAGAACCTCTCCAGTTTCCCATTTGTGCAAGATCAATTTTTGTAGCACCACGGATTTTCCGATTCCAATATCGACACTCCAATCCTCAAGCCACCGGGTACCATTGGCCGCACAACTGATCGAGGCACCCACCTCCCCAGCGAAATCCGCACGTTCATAAATTGTGACTTTATGGCCCGCCCGTCGCAAAGACGTTGCTGCGGCCAGGCCTCCTAGAGAAACTGTCAGAGGCTGATGATTCTCGCTAAGTATGCTCTCTGAAAAGTTATGCTTTGTGCAAGACTGTTGCATGGGCCAGCCTACCAATACCTCCGCCAATAACGGCGACATCTAGCTGTCGCCAATGTGGTGATCGGTTCATGGTGCTCTTAAGGTTATCAGCAAACGACGTGGAAGAAAAGGCAGATCCTGCTTGATTTGCAATCCGAGGATTAGCTCGAGAGATGAAGTTCGAGAATGCGTTCTAGAAATAAATCGAAAGATCATATATGACTTCTCTTAACAATGTCGTCCTGAAGCTCGGCCGATGGTATATTATCGGGCTCTGTAGCTGTTACATTGGGTAGAATCACATGAGCTGCCCACGCTGACGCATGGTTCTTAGGCGGCCCGCAGCTTTTTGTGACCGAGCCGCCTGGCCGTGGCAGAGTAACAATTTGTCATCACGAGGAAGATCAGAGATGACGGACAATGTATATTCTGAATCGGATGTGGGCAGAGAAAGGGATGTTGAAGTCCGCGAAGCTGCTACCGCCCATGGTAAGGAAGGAGCGCCAAGGGGAGGGGAAGACCATCTCAAGGTGCGCGGCCCGCACTCCCTCAAGGAGATAGGAAAGGCACGTGACATAACTGGTAACGCGCGCTCGGCAAGCTGACGCCTTGAAACGATGTGAAAAAAGGTAAAAATGAGTTTGAAAATGGGGGGAAGTAAGTCCTGGAAGCTTGCGTTAAGCAGGTGGAGAAAGCTCTACTCGAGTTCCCTATGAAAATGCCACCCCACCAAAAATGCCACATCCCAAGCTAATACCAACTCGATAAAAATGACTATAATTAAATAACCACCAATTATTTTCGCACACCATTTAATACATAGATAGATTAATAGTTAAAGTATATTACTAAAAATTAATATTATTAGTTTTTAAAGCGTGCGGGTAAAATTAATTTTCTAAGTCCGCATCTCGGCTGTTTTTAGCACTTCTACCTCCTTAACCACCTGCACTTATTTAATAAAGGCTATTGCCTTTATAGAACTTTCAGAAGTCTTTTTATATTGCAATACTATAGTAAGAGGCTTTTTCCCATTCTTTTTAAGCAGCTTAAACTATTGTTTTTTAGCCTCTTTTATAATAGCTTTATCGGCTATTGCTTTCGCCTTATATCCCTCTTTACCTAACGCTGAACAGCCTTCTCTTTAGCCTTTGCTTTCTTTCTTTACTTATTTCTATAACTCGTGCCTTCTTTACTTCCTTTTCAGCCTTATTCGTAATAGCTTTAGCCTCTTTTTCTACTTTAAAAGCAAGGGCAACACGCACTTTAAAATAATGATATAACTAAGCATTAATATCTTCTTTATTAGCCAAATTCAACTTCTCCCTGTGAAGGCGCGGGCAAAAGGGTAAGAACTTAATTGATCGAATGCTTATTATACAAAGATCTAAAGCTAGAGATTAAACCTTATCATTATCTGATAGATCCTCTAAATCCTTATTAGTTTCCTATAGCCTTAACTAGTTATTTAAGTGATGGGGAGGCCTATACTCATTTGGATATGCATTATAGAACTCTTTAAGTAGTCTAAGACTACCTTTAAAGTCAGACATAGGATACTAAGTGTGGTCTACTTTATCAATCCCTTCCCACTTAACTTAATAATATAGGCTTTTTCACTATTTCTTAGATGCTAAGATCTTCTTTACTTCCCATTCTATATTACTCTTATACTCGATAGGCAGAGCTAGGGGCTGTTATTGTTTTAAAAGGGGGTTGTTTAAAGCCTTATAAAGCTTATTAAGTGAGAAAACAAAATGGACCTTTATCTTAAAGGGCAAATCTAAATAGAAACTATATCCGATCTTTTCGATAATATAGTAAGGTTCAGCTTATTAATAGTTTAGTTTCTTATTTAGACGGCTAGACTTCTAATCCCTTATAGTGATTCAGACGTAATCTTCTATATTAAAGTCGACCTCTTATTAATGCTTATTCGCTTAAACCGCTTATCTGTTCTAAGCCTTTTTCATTTATTATCCTATAAATTGTTAAATGTCTTGCGTATAGGTGGCTAATTAGTGTGCCTCCTCTCTCTTAAGCTCTTCCTTAGGTGTTATAGTGTCGTCTGGCCTGGAGCAATTATAGCTTATATAGGGTTCATATCCATATTTAATTATGAATAGGGATAAGCTAATTAACGTATGAAAGAGAGTAGTAGCGGTATAATTAACTATAAGGAGAAGTTCTAATTAGT
Organism: Cairneyella variabilis; assembly: GCA_001625345.1. Lineage (NCBI taxonomy): Eukaryota > Fungi > Ascomycota > Leotiomycetes > Helotiales > Cairneyella > Cairneyella variabilis. The sequence goes on from AYLM01003143.1 coordinate 11,681, forward strand.
TATCCTAATAGTAATTAACGTAAGGATATAGTCGCTAATCGATATATTGATTGACGATTCTAGTTTGACTATCTGTTTAAGGGTGGTCTATAATGGATAACTTAAGCTTAGTGCTTAAGATCTTATTAAACTCATCTTAAAAAGCATTAATAAACTGTAGTCCTTTATTAAAGACGATTATCGTTGGCGGGCTATAGTAATAGAAAATATAAGTAATGTAGATAAGGGTTAGGCCATATGTATCTATCTTCTTATAGTATAGGATTGGAATTAGCCGTTTACCTAAGCGGTCCACAAATATAGCAATAGCGTTAAATCCTTGCTTATCAATAGGGAAGTCCTTAAAATCCATTAATATATATTGTTAAGGCCTTAATAGGATAGGAAGCGATTATAAGAATCTGGGAATGCGGTTATATAGAATTTTAATACAGCGATATATAATATAGTTACAAATAAACGTTTTAATATCATAGGTGATGCCTTTTTAATAATAGCGAGAGTAAAGAGTCTTAATTATCTTATTCTTATTAGGATAAGCTTATACAATAAGGTTATAGGCTTCTTAAATTAATTCCGTCTGTATAATGCCCTTTATAAGAACTATTAAACGTCCATAATACATTAAAAGACCGTTTATTAGTTCCTAACTATATATATGATTATAGGCTATTTGATGGTTAACTTCTAGACTACCATCCTTATGATTAGCCTATAGGATACGATCAATAAGGTTCAGCTAATTTAATTAGATAAGAGTGAGTTTAAAGGAATGTTATAACTCTATAAATAAGTTTTTCAGCTATAACAATACCCAGTTATAAATATTCCTCTTATCATCTTCTTAAAGAAAGAGGTCCTATTTGCGTTTAATTAAGGGGTCTGCCTTATTAATCTTTCTAGGTTTATATAGAATCTTAAAGTTATAATAAGAGAGAATATCTAATCACTTAGCTTATTTAGCTATTAAATCTTTAATCGTTATAAAGTATTCTAAGGCCTTATAATTAATAATAACTTTAATTGATTAGCTTGTCCCTTTTAATTCAGCTCTCTAATACTTAAAACTATATATAATAACTAGCAGTTCCTTATTATAGATTAAGTAGTTATATTCAGCTAAGACTATAGTCTTAGAAAAATAAGCGATAGAATGCTACTTATTATTCAGACTCTTTTAAGAGAATACTGCCGCTATCATTAAATCGGAAGAATCGGTCTTTAATATATATTAATAGTCTATATTAAAGTGATAAAGTAAAGGTGTAGATGCTAATTTAGCCTTAAGTGCGTTAAACGTATATCGATAAGAATCGTTAAAATCGAATAGAGTGTTTAAGTGAGTTAGTATAAAAAGGGGCTTAATAACTCGTCCATAATCCTATATAAAACATCAGTAAAAGTTACAGAATCCTAAGAAGGACTATATCCCTTTAACCATTCTAAGGTATTGCTAATCTTTAATAATAGCGATCTTATTAAGGTTAACTTTAACGCTATTAATATTAATAATAAATCTAAAGTAACGGGTCTAAGTAACGCTAAACTCGCACTTTTTAATGTCTATTTAAAGACCAGCGTTCCTAAGGCGCTATAAGACCTTCTTTACTTAAGCCTTATGCTTTAAGGGGTCTTTTAAGTAGATTAAGATATTGTTTAAGTAGGCTATATAAAAGACGTTAAGATAATTAAAGAGAACGTCGTTTATAAACTATTATTAAATAGCGGGCTTGTTAATAAGTCCGAATAGAAGGACGTTATATTTATATTATCTGTAATAAGTGCGGAATATAGTTAATTCTTTAGATTCTTCACTTATATAGATGCGGTAAAAGGCTTAGTAAATATCTAACTTAGTGAACACCTTAACTTAGCTAATCTAGGCAAGCGTTTTATCGATTAATAATAAGGGATACCAGTCCTTATAAGTGATATCGTTAAGTTTCTAAAAATCGATATAGAATCGCAATCTATTATTTTTCTTTTTCATAAAGAGTATAAGAGCTATAAAGGGTGTATAGCTAAGGGAGATAAAACCCTTAATAAGGTTCTTAATAATATACTGCTTATAGGCCTTAAGCTCTTCTATATTTAGTTACTAAAGAGGGAAGAATCCCAGATTGTTTTTAGCGATTAGCTCAATCTTATAGTTATACTTTTAATAAGGCGATAATATATTAAATGCATTTTTTAAAAAGACATCCCTATAATCATTATATTATGCGGGGAGTTTTATAAAGACTAACTCGTCGTTTAAAAGATTGTCTTAGTCTTATATCTCCTTATTTTAAATTATATAGTCGATTTTATAAACTGAGGTGCTAAATAAAGTGTTATCAGCTTATAATAGGTTTATATAAAAGCTTAAGGCGCCAATCATTGCGATATTAATAATGTCCCTTAGATTTGATTGTTAAGCATCCCTATAAGGCGATTATAATAGTGGTATAGGTATGTCTAGATAATATAAGGGGAGATCCCTTATTAAGTGAAAATCTCGGTTCATCCTATTTAATGCTGTTTTCCAGTCCATTTTTTTTTTAGTATAGTGGGGTAAGAGGCGATAGTAAGATATACCATCGTCTTTAGCATAATGTCTATTATTAGTTTAGCGCTCCTTATTGCTTTTAAGTATATCGTTATTTAACTCACTTAATAGGGTAAATAAGGTATAGTCCAAAATCAAGGGTGCGTTCTAAAGGGCCGTTTCCGAATCTAGCAATAGGGCTGTTTAATAAGACTATGTGGGGTCCTTCCTTATAAGCTTAAGGTCTAGGTGAGTATTGCGTTCATTACTTAACGATTCTATATGTTATAGGCTTGTTTTTATGCTCTTAATAATAAAGAGTCTTCTATCGGAATTATATTAATCTTGCCTCTAAAAGGCAATATCGTGGGCTATAATTATTATAATAGTATAAGGCTCTATACGTTAAGGTTTCCATTAGAATAAGGATTTAAAGATGTAAATATTCCTAAAGTATTCAATTATAAGAGGGCGGTTATTAAGTTAAACTAGCCGTCTTTAATAGGGATTTAAGAGAACGCTTAAGTTAGCTAATAACGTTTATCCGATTATTATATTATAACTGCCTAGATCTAGCATCACAAATAGAATGTTAAGGGTTTTTCAGCCGTTTAGCATTAAATTAAGAAGGATATAATACTAAATCGGCTCGTTAAATATATCATTATATTTATTAATCAGTATTGTTTTTCCAATCGAATAATATTCAAGTTTAAAAGATTTAATAAGAGAAGATATATAATAAGAATTAATAAAGGAAACTCCTTAAGCTCTAGTATTAATAAGTCTGTTTATAGTTATAGTGAGTTTGTTATAGGATAATAAATAGTGAATAACAAACTTTTTACCCTTGATTAAGTGATCGAGATTAATAAAGGAGATATTAATATTAAACCCTAATATAGAGACTTTATTTAAGGCTCCTTGTTTCCTAAATCGTTGTATAGACCTTTAGCGTCTTCTTCCTCTTCTTTTAGCTCTTTAAGGTCGATGGTATA
>AYLM01000774.1:0-12109 GCA_001625345.1 Cairneyella variabilis
CCCCACCCCCTCCACCACCACCCGGATGTCCCACCAACCTCAATGGCAACTTCGAATTCCCCCACCTCATCATCCCAATCGACAGCTCCAATCCCAACTCCGCTCCGGGTACCAGCTACTTCGGCGAAGTCTCCTCGACCATCTCTTCCATCTTTAATTTCGACATTCCTGCCTCTGATACCGGAAAAACCTGCTCCCTTATCTTCCTCTTCCCAACACAAGCTCAACTCGTCACCTCTTCTTTTACATTTAGTGGAAATGGAGGGGTTGATTTTACTTTGTTGAGTGGAGTTGCTACCCAAGCTACAGATTACGCGAATGCTCCCGGCGTGGAGACGGATTATGGAGTTACGGTTGTGGCGCCAGGGAATTCGTATAGTATCGCGACGTTCCCTTGCCCTGGCGGAACAGCCATTAGTTTCGAAATGAAAGCAAGTGGAGACACCTGTTTGAGGTATTTCCAGGATTATAATCCGAGCCCGATTGGGTTGTATATTACGACCTGTTGAGAGATCAAGTTGGATCACTAAGGAAAGCATTGTTGGAATGATAGTTGCAGCGGATCTTGGAAATTGGAAAGTGATTGAAGTTGGAGGAAGGAACATGAATGAAAGACTGAAAGCATCAAGCATTGTAATTTTGGTAATGTCTTAGTCTAATGCTAGTTAATGAGAATGAAATTCTTCATCAATATTTACAGAGAATTCGGTAACTGGAAGAATTCGGAACTATTTGCAGGCTGTTAATTCTGAAACTCTGGCATATGCATACTATAGGTCCTAATTCTCAGCAGGAGCAACATACTCCACAGAATATTCCAAACAAGTTAAACCACAAGAACGATGGGCTCGGCATTTACGCCCACTGAAGCACACCTTACGCTTTCCAGGTCTAATAAGGAGCTTATAACTACAAATCCACGTGACATCAGACATCCTTGTATCCGAGACTGAAGGTGGCGAAAATACTGGAAAGCAGTTTACCCGCCGCAGCAGGTAAGTACTTTATCGGAAGTAAACGAAAGTGCAGAAATGCTCAATAATGGTTCAAGGCACACTACTCCTTGGTAGCGTAAGGTTGAGAAATAGACGCTACGAGTCCCGTTATTGGTTCGTAGTTGTGAGAAAGATCTCTGCAAATGACTCTAAAGAGCTTTGGTAATTCAACTTACGGCGTCTTCACAGGTGGTTCACTGAACGGCCTGTCATTCGAGGAGTTTTGCCCACGAGCATCGTCATCACAGCTTAACTGGACCACGACTCCCGTGCGCTTTATTTTCAACTTGGTGCAATGTGCCTGACGCATGTGTATCAGTAAGATCGGAGAGATTCTCTGCGGAATTATGTGAGCTGGGCCGGGTAACACCCAATTAAACCGCACATTGGACAATTCCTCTCGCGCCACGAGGAGAGGAAACCCTATTTGATACATTCTCCGGAATTTTGCAAGGCCCCGCATTCGGAGCAAGGAGCTTGCCCATTCTTCGATCCCAATTTGAACAATATTGGAAAGGCGTTTGGTGAGGCATTTTGAGGTCCAACTTACTGGACAAAGAGATTCGGCATTATATCACCCCTTTTGTCTTGGCCACAAAAACTTATCTGTTCTTATTCAAATAACCACTGTTTTTGGTTTCAAATTCCGGAGACTTAGACATGATGAAATTCAACCAGGTTGTTGCGAGTGTTCTCGCCGCTGTCGCCTCTGTGACTTGCATATCCGTTCCTCATGTTGTTCATGAAAAGCGAGCACTGGGAACTAATGGCTGGATACCGAGTGACTTTGGCATCGACTAGACTGCTATTCTACCACTGTCTATCGCCTTGACTCAGCAAAATCTCGATAATGGCTACGATTTTCTCATGAGTGTTTCCGATCCGAGAAGCCCGAATTACGGCAGATATTGGGAAGCAAGCAAGGTATCTTCACCCACCCTGGACGCGAATCAAAAAACTCCTGACTTTATAGGTAGGAGAAACCTTTGCTGCCTCGGAATTATCAATTACGAGTGTCACTTCCTGGCTTGCTGCATGTGACATTGCCCAGGAACGAGTCAAAATCTCGAAAAGCCGAGCATGGCTACGCGTGAATGTGACGATCGCTGAAGCTGAAGCTTTGTTACAGACCGAATATCAGGTATTCGAGAAGGGAAATACAAAGAAGCGTTCACTCGCATGCCGCGAGTATAAGGTGCCAACTACTATTCAAAAGCACATCGACTTCATTATGCCGACGATACAACTCGATAAATTATTTGCTAAGAACGAAAAATTACCCCTCGAGAGACGAAGCAGCAAAACAAGCTTTCAAAGACGAGAAGGTGATTTTAACGACTTGCCTTATTTCCATCCAGGGAAAGCACCATTGACTGTAGACGTTGTTGTGAACGGTCATATGAATATCACGTTCTGGTATCTCAGTACATGCAATTCTTATGTAACTCCTGAGTGCCTGAGAGCTTTATACAAGTTCCCTAACGATACTTTGAACGTGCAAGTGAATAACATTATTTTATGTGATAGCTGCTGATGTCTTGCAGCTCTTCCTTTGGGATATTTGAGCAAGGTGGAAACTTAGTATCTGATCTTCTTCCCACAGCGACGTATAGACTTCATTAACCTTTAACTTCAGACCTTCAATCAATACGACCTCTCCAAATACTTGACCAATCTCAACCCACGCGCTCCTCCTACTACGACGCCAATTGTGGATTCGATCGATGGCGGTGTTGTACGAAGTAATTTGACTGGAAATTTCAGCAGTAGCTATATCCTAGATCTCTTAGAGTTTAATCTTGACTTAGAATTGGCTACCGCCCTGAGTATATCTCCTTGAACATTACTGTTTCACCCCCACTCCCTGGTGGATTTTACTAATTGGTGGTAGCTTATCCTCAGACCATAACCGCTTTTCAGACAGGAGACCCAATCGAAGGCGGCAGTACTGATAATTTACTCGACGCCATAGAGGCCTCATACTGTACCTATGAGGGTGGAGATCCCAGGTAAAAGAGCTCAATCGTAGAACCGAAATTAGTTTTCTAACAGCTGCTGCAGCGCTGATCCCCAATATCCAGACCCTTACCCTGGTGGGTACAAAGGAAAAGATTGTGGTACTTTTGCGTCAACTCATGTGGTCAGCATAAGGTAAGTATAATCAGATAGTTGTTCTTTAATCTTGAAAACGCCACATATTTTGTTGTATTCTCCTCCCAAAATATGTCCGAATGGTAAATACTGACACCAGCATCATCCAGTGCTTTGCTTGATGAAGCGGTCACTCCAACCAGCCTCATGATTCGCCAATGCCATGAGTTCGTCTCCACCATACATCATTCAATTTCACTGACCCAGATGAATAGATACATGAAGCTCGGCCTTCAAGGCATCACGGTGGTGGATAGCTCTGGGGATAGCGGTGTTGCTGGGAGAGATGGGAATTGCTGTATTAATCCTGGATGTATTCCTTCAGCAAACGGTACTGTTATATCTTCAACTGGAGAGACTTTTGACCCCCACTTTCCCGACTCCTGTCCATATATTACCTCCGTCGGCGCTACGCAGATTAAAGCCAACGGCACTGTAAAGGACCGCGAGGTAGTAGCCTCGAAACCGAGTAATGGTTACTCTAGCGGTGGCGGATCTAGCAACCTCTTTCCTATGCCTGAATACCAGCGCGAAGCACTTGATTACTATTTCGACAAGCATCTTCCACCTTACACGTCAAATCAGTAAGCGACCAATTCTCATTCTGCCCCTTATAATTGATAGCAATATCTTGAAACTAAAATCCTTCAAGGTATAACAACCCCCCGAAAAACTCGTGGCATCCCTGATATTTCCGCTAATGGCCCGAACATCCTTGTCTCTATTGGCGGTAATTGGGCCCTCTCCGGCGGCACATCCGCATCGACTCCAATTGTAGGTAGCATCATCACTCTTATCAACGGGCAAAGAATTGCTGCTGGTAAAGGTCCTGTGGGCTTTATCGACCCAGTGCTATATTCTCATCCTTGGGCGTTGAACGATATAGTCGAAGGCTCAAACCCCGGGTGCGGAACAAGCGGCTTTGAAGCTGTTGATGGATGGGATCCAGTGACCGGATTAGGAACTCCTGAGTTTGAGAGGCTTCTGAGGGTATGGATGGCGCTCCCTTGATTCGAGGATCTTTGAAACGGGCTGGGCTGTCGCCAACGCTCAGTAGCATAGTGACGATAACATGTAAATTTGAACCTATGGAATCACAAGTATCTAATTAGCCACATTCTCATCAAACACTAGTGTCGAATTTCAATGACAAAAGTGAAGTAATGGGCAACAGAGAAATAAATGACAGCTGTAGGAAATTTAACATCAGTTGCCATAAAAGAATGATCCACGAGAGGTCTATTAGAGATCTAGACTAGACAGAGACATCTGCCTCCTCTCAGCACTTACAGCCACAGCACCTGAGATACAGAGAGTTGGAAAGGACCAGAACATCCATGCTCATGTTTGTGCAGGATCTTGGTCTGATGGTGGTCGGCGTCGAGGAGGGTCTTTCATAGATTTTGAGACAGGTGGTTCAGTGTGATGGCATATGCTGTGGCTTAGTGAATAGAAGTTAGAATTATGGGACTGAGATGGAAGGCGCTCGAGGTCTTCAAAAGCATCGAAGAGCAATTTGATGTATGTGCTCCTCAACCTTTTCAGGCAAAGTCATCTTGTCAAAAATACTCTGTTGAGATAAGTTCTTGCAACTAAAAAAAAAAAACTGTGTCTTATTACTCAAGAACCGTGAGGAAAAGAATCTCCAAGCTCTGGCAATGTTCTAGGCTCCTCAGAAACTTTTGATTCTAAGACTGTACAATGTTAGCAAATGTACTGGGGTCTCGTGGACTTGACAAGGACGCAAGGTTCTGTTCACCTTAAACGCTCACCTTTCCAACTGCCCTCCCAAACCCCTCTCATTGTATCAATTACTTACTCTCACCGGACGCCAATTTTCGTCAAACATTCTTCATTCCAAGTTCTCTCCGCTTCCAGACAACTTGTTATGAATCATCCTTCGCCCAAAGTTGGGCGACGCAATCGCCACCTCTAAAGTCTCAAAGGAAAGCTGACTTCGCCAAAGTTCATTTCTGTTCATAGACCTGAGAAGTTGTTGCCCGAATCTAAGCCGAGGGTGAGTATTCCTGGGGGGGTTTCAGCATCTTGTTATTTTCCGAAGAAGTATTGACAAGCCTACTTTGGACCCTTAGCGGTTCATTTCAGCCCCTTGACACCCGACTATAATTTCCTGAACCTGTTTGGTTTATTAATACTCCTCGTAGAGGGGTCCCTATGGACCTTATATTGGGTTTTAGCTGGCTTACTAGTATGTGAGTGATGACTCAGCCCTATCTTCACATGTGGTAATCATCGAGTTCAAGTCAACAAGTAACTACACTCACATAATATTTTGTGATAGCACACAATAGGATGTACAAAGTAATGGTCACCCCGCAACTAGTGCCTCTCGTTAATAAGGATCATTTTTGCAAGACTAGCCAGCAGCATCATAACAATGTCGGGAATTCCTGAGCATGTTGAAATTAATGCAGATGTGAGATACAAGATTGTATTATTAGATGTCTGCCCGGTTAGCTGATAAATCCAATCAGTGCAGATTTATAACCCGCTACAGCCGCTTCAATCGAGGCAGAACATCATGAGATTTATGTAACAGTGAGATCGTGCCAAGGCCAAAAGTCATACCTATAAAAGAGGAAAATCATACAACAAACGTAATAGGGTAGCCACTTCAGCTGCCAACGTATAATTAGAAGGGCTTAGATGGTGCTAGTCAATTGAACTCCAGTCACAACTATACGAACCTTGTCCTGAGAAAATCAACGATGTCGTCAATCTCTTCTGGAACCTTATACCAATGTCCTTCATCGTACTCCTTCCACGTAATCTGCACCCCTAGCTCTCTTAAAATCCCCGCTGCTTCAAGCCCCAAGTCCATCCCCACCTTTTCATCACTCTTCCCATGGCCAAGAAATACTGCAGTCTGCACACAGAGTGGCTCCGTTGCTTCGAATGGTGGTAAATTCATGTTCCCGCGAACAAAGTTGCAAGCACGTGTCGCTAGAGAAAGCGCTGTCCTTTCCGACTCCAGACCAACGCAGTCCTCATCATCAGAAGTCGCGAAAGGATTGTCGTCGTCATCTTCTTCAATCGCTCCGCTCTCCCTTCGAGGTTGAAGCAAATCTTGAATATCTGCGGCAAATGGTAGCCACCCACTCATTCCAACGAAACCGCCAAGGGCTTCGCCTTGGACAGTATCTTGTATCTCTCTGGATTGATAGCTGAGCAGTAAATGCAATGCCGTCGCACAACCTTGACTCAACCCCCCGATGAACACATTTTTGGCGCCAACAGCCTTCACCTCAGCGTCAACCACTGCGCACAGAAAATCGGCTGTCTCTGTCAAACCCTCCAGCTGCCACTCAATTTCTTCCCTGCTCATTCCACTCTTCTGCTCGTCGACTGGGACATTGTCAAACCATTGACTAATGAACGCACGGTTATACCATTTGGCACGACGTTTCTTCGCGGTCGGAAAAACAAACTTCATCCCAGGGAAATGTTCTTGTAAGGTCTTTTCAGTAGAAGTCTTTGCTGCCATGAACTCAACGCCAAATTTTTCGCCATTACTGCCTCTTCCGTGAAGGAGGATTAGCGTTTGTGTGTGCTGAGCATTGGGTGAGACGACGAAAGGCTCTGGGTAGATATGTGCGTCCTTTTTGTTCTGTTTCGGACCTGATTGGCCAAAGTTTTTGGAGACAGTGCTGCTAGAGTTTAACTCTGCCATTCTATGATATGAAAGTGAGTAGAGTGCGACTGCAACTTTGATTATGTGTGACGTTGGGAGAGCCCAGAACGTTTTGAGAGGACAGGGTAGGAAAAGGAGCTTAAAAAGCTCGACAGAGCCTAGACTTTTGGGGGGAGGCTGTTTACGTAAGAATTCAATAAGGCAGCTGTAGAAACCAAATTGTGACGAGGACAACTGGGGGCTACGGCCAGAGGCAGGATGTTCGTATTGTTGAGCTATGGAGGGAGGATGGGGAGCTAAAAAAGGAAGGAAAAAGAAAAGAGACGCACATACGGGCTGCTAACTCATGTGAGTTTGATCTTCAGGACGGGTGACCCAATGACAGGTCGCGGGCGTATAATTCGTTAAGGACGAAACCGTCTTGATTTTTTAACAGTGAGCGTAAGGCTTTATTTATCCCGCAAAACAAATTAAGCGCCTCAGGCCGCGAGGCTTTGTACGTGATCCCTTAGACGATACACGCCAGGCGATTTATTTTCAGAACGGCATAGCACTGAGCGCTTAGCAAACGCCCATTGCTTGCAACTCTTGGCTTGCACATTTTCATATTAGGCAGAGCTGAGTGTCGCTCTACCAGCCTCTCCAAGGGAGTCATCATCATTATCATCAACATCATACATCAAGGCCGAGGTCTTCAAGTATTCTTCGGGATTTATGAAACTCTGAAGTGGCCTCTGTTTTAACTTTGCCCCGATGGTGTTGGCTTAGCCACATCTGCCAACAGGTAATCATAATGAATGAAACCTAACATCCTATTTCGGGATTCCTCAATCATATCATTCAGGTAAAAGAGTATATTGGAAACTTGAACCAAGTTAAAAGAGAGGGGTATTCTCCTCTACGAAGTCGTTGTATTCGACTTTCCTTCACTCAGAAGATCACCAAATGCCCTTCTTAGTTTCACCTATAAATATTTCTCCAACATATTGTTTATCTGCCTTCTGTTTCTCGGAATGTCTCTAGAAGTCTATGTTGCCTTTTGTTACCGTCGCCTGTCGATCGACATACAACACTGAATACTCATACTATCACCTCCAAACTCACAAACATGCACCTGGTATTATGTCACGGGAGGCCAAACTCAAGAAACACGCTAAAGCTTGCAAATCCAAGATGGCAAACGATTCCACAGTAATGGTATTCAAAGCAAGGAGTGCATCGGTACAATTTCAGCTCCAAACAGAAACAAAGTCAAGGCGGCAGCTCAGTCGATTGGAATGCAACTTGTCAGCGTTTTGCAGTGGAACTTTTGGAGCAGAGACGCCTCATCGCCAGTGGGATCTCCCAGCAATACGAAAGCAGGGTGGAGCCCGAAAAGAAAAGATCATCGAATTCGTCAAGCTCTCAACGCTCTCAACGACAGAATTAGATCCCGGGGCTGTTTTACCATTTGTCGTCTTGTTATTGTGCCTGTGCTTAGTTTTTGGACGGGTATTTGATATTTGATCTTGTTTGGCTTGAGAAGTAAGATATATGTCTCCGCAGTTTGTTTCATAAGATATGTTTTCATGGTATCAGCGGAGAAGTCGTCTACAATGAGAAGAAGCTGAACGTGATATATTCAGATATGAAGTGATCTAATTACCCAATTATGTCCCGGGCATGGAGAAGAACAGCATGTTCTATGGTATACTGTTGTAAAATCCTTTCCATCGAACGCTCTTTAATCCAGCCGGAGGACCAATCAGGGCGATACCAAGGTTTGACGTGCTCCCAATACGTAGGGTAAAATCCAGATAGCTCCCAGTCCAAGATTGCCACTACCTTATCTACACTCACGAGGATGTTCCGTGGCGCGAAGTCAGAATGTGTGAGTACTGTCTCCTGCTGTGGTATGCCCTTGATGAATTCTGCCACTACGTACACCCAAGCATTATCTTGTGAGAGTCTCATTGCTTTGATCAACCTGTCATGAAATTCTGTCTCACTGCCATACGGTCCATAGGCGCTAGGGCCGTCTTGGAAGAACTAATCCTCGCAATGCGTTCCATCTACCGCTCCAATCGTTTCGCCTTTGATTATCCGTAGCTTATCCATGAAACCATTTACCTGATCCGCAATGGTGCTTTTTCCATTCCTCAGTTCCTCGGTCCCACACGTTACTGAGCACTTCCCCGTCAATATACTCCATCAGGGTACACCACTATTTGCTTTCCTCTATAACGTAGGTGCTGAAAACCTCCGGTACCGGAATTGAGGGTTTGGACCGCACCAGCCGCATGGCAGCAGCCTCAGCCATCCGAGTCGCTTTTCCGGTCTTAGCTGCTGTGCGAGCATCAACTTTGAAGACGCCGGGAGTGGTTGCGGGGCTAAGAGGACGGCCATGGCCCATTCTGCAGCGTTTAATTGGCGAGAGGGAGTTTCCATTCTGGTTTCTGATAGTGTGATTTGATTAGAGGAAGAGGGGTCGCAAAATCCTCATTGAGCATAGTCGAGCGCAACCCTCTCAACTGCTGCCGATCCTCCCTTCCGACTTGGAAGTTGCGCCAAAGAAAGAACTTGTGATGAAGTACAGGTGGGATGAGACAATGAAGTTGTTGCCCTTGGCAAAAAAGTTGGATACTTCTCTCCACCGCATTAAGAGTGCACCATTTGATTTTGAGCTCTCACTTCAGCTTCACCGCAGAGCGACGTCAGGCTTTGTCACGCATGGCGTGCGGTAAGAAGACCCAAATGAAAGTACCTCTGGACTTAGCTGATGATAGTGCAGATATTTTCGGGACACCGAAGACCTCACAGGAGAGTACGGGAACCGCAATGCAATCTTGGCCCGGGTGTATCATCACAGTGGGAAATCTGCACTCAGGACGGCAAGACCTGGGTCCCGAGGTCGAAGGCTGCAAAGGAGGCGATGCGGATTGGTGTTTCTCTGTGATTTGTTTTCAAAGACAGGATACCGTTGAAACTGAGGTGTTGTGCCGTTAGTGGATGGGGAAGAGATTTTGGAGTAGGGAGTATAGAGTCCGAGAGCGGAGGGTTGGTTCAGCCTACGATACTATGAGAACGTGCAATTGAATTGTTTCTTCTCACTTTCAGCCCTTACTTCACAAAAGAACTACTCTCGCGAAATGATGCAATACGCCGTTGAGGTTGCAGTGGCAAAAACCCCCATCCCGCTGCGGCTGAACCCAAACTCAAACCCAAGCTGAAAACTAGTGGGGCTCTCGCTTAAGCTCACCCGCGTTTTGGCCTCCCCCCTTTTACGTGCATCGCCACAGTTTGAAGAACTAGTGGCTGAAAGCTGGGTGTGATTCCGTGTGGTTACCACTACTTTGACTGTATTTGTGCGAGGTTGGGGGTGGATGGACATCAGCAGAGGCTACTGATTCACTCATGAAGCGATTTGAAGTTCCGATTGGACAAGCGGGTATGCGGGAGGGACGCAGGGACGCAACGGGAATCTAAAACCCTGAAAAAACGTGTTGGGGAACGAATGAAGAGAACGATCAAATAAGCGACTGAGACCATGATGTGCTGAAAATTCTGTTGAAATACTGGAGGGTAAAGTTGTGGTTGGTTGGGCGGGCATGCGGAACGGTAACAACGGGAATTTCAGCATTGAGGAAGAGAAAAAAGGGAGCAAATCATACACAAGATCGGAAAACTCACTGAGACCTTGATGGCGTTAACCCTTTAGTGAGAATCAAGGAGAGTGAACTTGCTATTGGCTAATTGCTTGAACGGAACGGAAGCAACCGCAATCTCAGCACCTCAGAAACCTTTCTGACGAGCAGGTGAGAAGTGAGATCGGCATATTTTGCAAATTCTTCGATGCCCTAAGACATTTCAAGCCCAGATGCCTCTTGCGCGATTATCGTACGCGTGGTCTTTGAGTCCTTCCTCCCGAGACATACAGACGTGGGGGCCAGACATGGAACTAAGGCGTGGAGTTAAGACTTGTCAACTGAGTCAGGACGATGATTCGAAAAGATGACTCACGGCTCGCATGCGAGTCAGTAGTGGACGGGAGACATGGAGACTCAGAATCCGAGACAAATGGAGAATCGAAGATGAAGTGGCATGATCTGATAGGCATAAGGCTGACAAGGACGCGAGCTTTGAAGTCCTGCCACCATGCAAGAGCTCGGTGGGGTTCATTTGAACAGAGCTTGAGAGACCAAATGAGGGTCATTGGCCTGTACTTCTAGTTGACGCAGAGGAGAAATGGAAAGGAGAAAGCGGAGAATTCTGGCCCAGCGTCTTTGGACTCGAATTCCAGGACCGGAAGACATCACCATCCTCGGTCTCTGTCCCTGGCGTCCAAACCTTTATGATCATGATTTTCATTAGCTCTCGATCTGAAGACTTTATCGCTCTATTTCAGTTGGTGTTCGAAACATGGTATCTTGTTCCTGGCCATAGAATCATCGTGAGTCTCACTTCCCGAGAGGAGCTTCACAGATGTATGAAAATCTAGAACCTTTGATTACACGAGACTGGCTGTCTCCCGGTGTTTCCATGAGGCCGTGACAATTACCCCAGAGGTGGTTTCCTTGTTAGTCCCGTGAAATATCTTTAGTGTAAATTCCTCTAGGATCCCGAAGGTGTTCGATTTCCGCGAGTTGTAGAACGGACTTCGGAAACATTGCCATGAAGTCGACGAGAGATGCAGCCAGCAAAATAATTGCGTGCTGGTCTTCAGGCTTTCTGCCAAATTCAGAGCAAACTTCTCCGATCCCCATGTTGAGATACTCATCGCACGAAACATTTCCCGTGATAAGTTGCAATCCATGGTCTTGGGAGTTGGGATGACTAGATCTCGGCAGAGTTTTGTACTGGGTCCCGAGAGCTTGAGATTCAATATCTCTTGAACCGCCATTTCCCGTGACAGCCATAGCAACAGTAGCGGTGACACAATTTCTCCCCGTGATATTGGGACATGTACAAGTACCAAGGAAATATTTCCTGCTGTACTTGCACCACACAACGCTCATCAATGGCACCTCGGCTACAACCCGACCTGCCGCCCCGATCACCACGGTATTGGCCCGGTACTCATTCCGTCTGTGCCACGGTTCCATTGGAGCGCAGATCTTCGGGTGAACAAGTGTGTACGTAACTTGGCAACGCCCTGTAGGCTGAAGATCGCTATGGAATGGCAGCTATTAAAAAAGAAAGAATATACTATTCTTGTCTTCTCCTTCCCGCGCCTCTTAGCGATCGCAAAAGCAAACACGCGATGATCAGCATCTTATGGAGACAACAGCCTTGGTAGCCAGCAAGATCTAAAAAAAAAAAAAAAAAAAAAAAA
>AYLM01003144.1:0-13772 GCA_001625345.1 Cairneyella variabilis
CCTCCTTCCTCCCATTCAAAACCCCCTCCCCATAAACACCTGCCTCCAGCCCCTTCTGCGCCCTCTCGCACAACTCAAAATCCTCAATTGCAACCTGCCTCACAAACTTGAAATACTCTTCAAACTCTTCCTCACTTCCATTATGATAGTAATCGAATTCCATCCTACTCTCACCTGGACTCTCTCCCGGACATGTCCGAAAACTAGACATGCCGCCACCATACACATTGAGTGTGCAAATAGGGAAGAAGTAAAGGAACAGTCCATCGTCGGAAAGCGAGGTTTTTGAGGGATCAGCGAGGTGCCGAGAGAAGTTACAGTGGTTGGTGACGGAGTAGAAGGTTGGTGGGTAGTATTTTGTGAAAGTGGGGTGCGTGTATTGGCAGTGCAGGCACTCTTGGAAGCCGTCGATCATGGTTTTCCAGTTGAAGCGGCCGGGGTACTGGGTACTGCGGCGATGGGGGAGCTTGGTGAAGTCGACGGCGTTGGTGATGTTCTCGAGACCGGCGAAGAATTCGTGGAAGGGTGGTGCGGAGAGGGAGAGTGTGGTGAAGAGGAGGCCGGAGGGAGTCAGGTGGGTGAGGATTTGGTGGGTCTGTGAGGAGGTTAGTACGTTGATTTTTCTCAATTATGGCAGGGAAATTGAAACTTTGAGCATATTTAGTCGCGTAAAATTATTGAAGAATTAAAGGACATTGTTGGCTAGGCTGGATGGAAGGAAATTCGACCACCCCTCATAGCAACATAAGAACCGTCAGGTCTATGCCGTGATGAAGGTGGTGTCTCCGCATCTCTAAGGACCAGCCTTAAGGCATCTCGCATCTTTGAATCCCATACGCAAGCTCAACCACCATTACCCATTATCCATCACTTGAGAACTATTTCGTATCTCGTACTCTATCTCTTGAAAACTCGTGGTATTCGATAGGTTTAAGAAAGAAATATATAAACTCACCTCATCCTCAGGGTAAACAAAAATCCCATCAATGCTTAGCCCCTCGGATTCTGGAGCTCGATTCTCTACTATGATTTTCACTTGTGCGAGCTCATAGATGACCTTCTCGTCTCGATTCTGGAATCTGGTGACGGGCCCCAGGAAGTGCCATGACTTTAAGTGTTAGAGTCAGTCCGATTTAACTACAATATAACATCTGTATAATGGAGGAACAGAGACTGAGAGGAAGCTGACGGCGTACCTTGAGAAAGACGGCTCTGCGCTCGAGTTGGTACAGTGCAGGACTGGAGAACCATGATGCTGGAAGAGTCCTGCCGAGCCCCTGAAACTCCATTTTGATACCAGATATAAGGAACGAGGATATTGAATTAGGATGGTTGAAGAACGCTGAAATATATGTGTTCAAGTGCTCAACGCAGATGTGGGGGCTTTCGATCCTAGACACCTCTTGAAAATAATAAGACATGGACTTGCGATGTTGGGCATCAGCACTTCGCTCAAAAAGCTGAATAAATACACAGCGCTGCAGTTCAACGTGAAGCAGCATATAATATTCCCTATTGGCCGATCCTGACATCACTTAGTACATCCCTCATACCCAATCCGGCAATGCGATCCAGGAATGCTTACCATCATCACTAACGCCAGGAACGGAATGGAACGGAACAATTGCCGCCGGTATCAATCCGCATCAATCATATTCGATTCTACGACACGCAAAGCTTTGTCGACGATACACAAGCGTTGTCATGTTACGTATGGTCCGCTTCCGAGCTTGCCACGCGATACGTGCAGGATCCCGATACTCGCTTCAAATCCGCGGGAGTCAGGGATGGGGGGCTGTAGACGATGAAGCGACATCGTGACACTGTCACAGGGGAGGAAGCTGGATTTGTGAGCCAGATAGGGATGGTGAGTTGATTAGAATGGGGTGATGTTTTGTTGGGCAGCAAATTAAGGATGCAATTTGGCGGGTAAAGTAGTGAATGTGCATAAGGGTCTCGATGAAGCTTTGAATAAAGGTGGAGGGAGCTCATGGCCAAGGGCTGACGTTATGACAAGTCGAAGATTGAAAGAAGCTTTTTGTTTGAAGAATTAAAAGTGGAAAGCGCTGCTTCTGGACTTCTAACCCTTTTGATTTCTGAATTTCTGCAATAACAGCGATGCAGCCAGCATTATACTTTGCGGGAATCGGGGTCTTATTCCTTGTCGGGTACTTCTTGCCACGACAAGATCTTGAGAAATGGCTTCAGGTAGAGTTCCAAGCTCCGATAAGATGGCGCAGAAGTGAAATGAGAAATGAGGAAGCTCTGAAGACTGTCAGCGATGAGAAAGAAGATTCCGAAAATGTCTCGATCCCGATTCCAACTCCCGATTTCGCACCAAGCTGGTGGGTGAATGAGAAACAGTATCAATTGGAGTGCAGAGCCATCTTCAGCAAGGTAGGTACCACAAAGCACGAACTTGGAAACAGCATCGTTGACAAGAAGTAGACATGGCTCTTTGCAACCCACAATTCAAGATTCCAAAAGCCAGGTGACTACCGGACGTTTGAAATTGCTGGATTCTCCTTCTTCGTGATCTTGGGCAAAGATAAAAAACTTCGCGCCTTCCACAATGTATGCCGGCATCGAGCATATGCCGTAACGAAGAAATCATGCGGCAGCTCAACAGTGTTGGGTTGCAGATACCACGGCTGGAGCTATAATACGACGGGCGAATTGATCAAAGCTCCCGAATTCGAACAGATCCCAGGGTTTGAGAAGAGTCAGAACGGTCTGTGGGAGATCAAGCTTGAAGTCCGAGAGGGGCTGGTATTCGTCAATTTCGATGCTGGAGGAGATATCGAGGAATTTGACCTCGGAGAATCAGAGCTCATTCTGACTAGGTGGAGGATCGCGGAGATGAAGTGTGTGGCAGATTGGAAAATGGAAGGAGCTTTCAACTGGAAGTTACTTGGTACGTATGTCTGTCGAGTTCACTGCCTGTCTGACAAGAACCAGGAACGTTCGAGAGACATAATGTGCCATGGTGGTCCAGCGTTCTCGCTGCGAGTTATGGCATCAGGCAAGACGAAGCCAACATACAAAACCTGACTGTAATTCGTCGCATGGGATGGGGAAAATTGCTCGTGATTACTGCAAGACCAGTATCGCCGGCTAAAACACTTCTTGAATGCAATATATGGTCCGAAGGAAGTCGATATTCTGCGAAGCAACTTGAAGCAGTGAAGTCCACTGTGTCAGCCGAAGTCGAGCAGCTTGCTCTCCAACAACTATCCCTGCAGAGGGGAAAGAAATCACCCCCTCTCTCAAACCTGGAGCAGGTCAAACAGACACAAATTCATCAATTCGTTCAAGAACACAAAGATGCAGAAGCCAAACTGGGAAAGGAAATCCATCCTGCTGCACGGAGCCAGAACTTCAGCGAACAAGGAATTGCTGACGACGAGTGTAAGTTGCTGCCATGCAGACGTATTAGATTTGGATTCTAATAAGTTTATAGTCTGCCATAAGCTTGAGAAGTCAGACTCGATCTGCGGTTCAAACGCAAAAGGCGTGCTAGATTGGTAACTTGGGAGGTGCGCTAGAAGCGGAACTCAGGAAAGGATCTTTTCTCTCATCAATATGTGCTGTGATAGAACTTCAGGCGTTGTGCGAGAACAAGTTGACACTGAGAAACTATGGTTCGGAGATACGTGGGGACGTTGTTCATCGGTCATCAACTCCATCTGCAGGTCGGGGGTAGGAAGGTAGGTAGTAGTGAGAGATGTCGAAATTGTTTCTTGCGTTTTACCCAATATTTATACAGTACGGAACAATCTGCCGCATATGCTTTCATTCACGAGAATACGGATGCAATATCAACAGAATTTAGTCATCTCTTTCAAATCAATAGCTCTGAATTGCGTCGAGGGTGTCTCTAAAAGCGCTGACAGTTTGTCTTTGTCTGTCTGGCTTCCAGAAAGCTTGATGTCAGTTTGTGCTTTGGAGCTCGGTTTGCCTCCAGGCTTTTCCCTCACCTCGACCTCTTGAAGTGTACTACTAAGTGCACGCTCAAGTGGAGTGATGTCGTCCAAATTTTTCTTATTTTAGCAGGAGTTCTAGTTCTGGACTTTGTTGTTTTGAACTCTGCAAGAGCCTCCATGTGTTTGCTGATGAATGGAGCGTAGATCTTCATCTTTTGGCCATTCTGGTTGGACCAGGTTTCGTCATTCCTAGCGACCTTTTCCAGTCCTGAAGCAAGAGTCAAGGTATTATCAATATGCCTTGTCAATTACTCTTCCGAAGCCGGTACCACAGATACTTGTTCCCCAGGAGCCACGCTAGCCTCGAGCTCTTGCGTAGCCTTCTCGAGGCTTTCAAGGTTTTCAGATTCATAATTTACAAGCGAGAGCTCAGGGTTCTGGTCACTGTTGTCAGAACCGATGGTGTTTTAGTGAACTTAATTCGACTCCGCTTCTTTAACATTGACAATACCCTAGGCTTTTTGATCAGCTATCTCCCGTTGCTCAGTCATGGTTTCTACCGAAAGCCCAAGCGAGGATCGTTGAAGGTCTGCCCAGGTTTCAAGGGCAATCTCAGAGCAAGCATCTGATACCAGGAGGGTCGTGACAAGAGTGCGCTGATTCTTGAGTCGACCTTGTCTATCCCCTCCCTGCTCACACGCAAATTTCAGAATGGATTCTAAGATTTTACCTCCATAGCGGCTCACGCTGCATCCCCTCTCGATCAGCAACATAAGAAAAGAGGAATGAAGACTGCCTTCGCATACGTTGGGAACGCCCCCTCGCTCGGCCATTTCGTCACCACAATTTCAAGAGAGAGCCAATCCCAAAATTCTGCGAATCTAGCCTTACATGTACATGATCCGCCGGCTTCAAATACCCCTTTATCATGGAATGGATCGTCTCCCGTTGCAGCTCAAGCACTGCTAAATATACCAAGTATGATAGCCATGGGGCAGCAGTAAGAAGAAGCAGGACATGCACTCATGGAGAAAACCAGTTTTGGGTGGAGAGTGATATGGTCGAAAGAAGATAAGATGGCGTCCATGCAATTATCAAAGTCTTGAGGCACTTGAACCAGTACTTAGAGACAGTTCTTTTCTTGAAACCGACGGCAGACCCTACGAGACTACTGATACCTGCAGAAGCCGCTGTACATGAAGCTGAATGGCTATTGCAAGGCAAAAGCGTGCAGAAGGTCCTCATGAGACATCATTATTCGCTGAGACGAATGAACAAACCAGGTAACGAGCATGGAATCTGGAGCCTCAGCTTCAAACTGGCTACCGACTTCATGGAAACGCGCACAGGGATGGTGAACAGTCTGTATGACCTCTTGATTCGAGATCACGAGGGTGCTGATTACTTCAATCTGAGAAGACAACTTCAGAAAGTCCCTGACACGGCGTTATTATTCATTGCCGAATCAATGCCGTCACCGCCCAATGAAGGCAGGCCAGCTTCTGTCGACAATGCGGCGTGGCACTTGGATCAACCTGCAGCCTTCAACTAAGGCTACTTCAGTGGCACTTTCAAGTACTGGGGCGACGTGTGGACTGAGGCTCAACCCGAAGATTCTCATTGCCTGTTTCATTGCGAGGAAAACGTCTCAAGGGTATCGGCACCCTTCCAGATTTGCTGAGGAACGAACATGCAGCAAATGACGTCCGCCTAGAGAACAGACCTTACACTACTGATCGCTATCTCATATATCCACTTCAACCTTGTAAGTAAAAGCTGCAGCGAGATCCGGCCTTCGAGTTTCCGCTATTTCTCAAATGGAGAAAGAGCGGAGGACTGAGTTGGGGACGACTTGTCAATATTCAAACCATATCTTGATTTTTTCTTTGGCCAGAGGTCTCCAGAGACGCAAGGTGATAGTAGCGGCGTTCCGGAGGCCCAGAGCGCATTGGTAGGAGGACTCAGGCTACTTCTCTTTCAAGTCGGGCGTTGTATGGTAGTTCCGTACAACATGAGTTCCAACGCATTGCTTGAAGCAAAAGAAAGATTATGTTCAATCTTCATTTGCTCCATGTGAGGGTTTCGCCCGTATATTCAGAGATCACGCAAGCTTGCTTTCAATACCACCCGGCCGTTGAGAGGAGGGATGGAAGTTCGGTGGACAAATTTGTGGAGAGCGTTGTGTCGCAACTACTAAGCCTCTGATATGGCCCTTGATGAGAGAGTGCCGGCAGAGTAGGTCTCTAGCACTGTACACTTCCAAAAGGACGAGAACGGATATGGTCAAGGAAACTGGACTCGGGATGAGTGAGCATAATGCTAGCTCATGTACCAAGTATAAATATGGGAGCACTCTTGGAATGCAACTAGAGGAAAAATTACTTTTCTTGGCATCTTATTGCGCTGCTAATACTTACAGTTCAGGCGATTCATTTGAATAGAGAGCATTGATGCCGACGCAAACAACCTTTTGACTAGATGATATGGCAAATTCGGGATCGTCGGGATTTGCTTCTGAGTGCTGACGTCTGGCAGATAGTCAGAAGTTGAAACCGTCGATTCCCTCGAGTAAATATTGAAAGGAGTTTTATTCTACAGATCGTGGCGCAACGATGGACGGAAGATTTCATGATTTTGATGTACAAGTAATCTCACATCGTACTCGTAAAGTAAAGTTTGTTTCAGTGGAAGGTGGGGAAATTTGGGGCTTCCTTCGCCTAATTTTCTTTCACTTCATCGCATCGCATTCCATCTTCCCTCGACATTTTTTCGATTATCTCCCAGATACCTCAGGAAGTAGCTATTATTACGCTGAATTCGCATCTCCCGCGATACAATCAGTTGAAACCCAATTATGACCTGTATACGAGGTTACCATGCAAGAACTCGAATCGCTCTCCGCTCTGGCCTTGATCGTCGCCAAATTCGTACGGCTCAAGGTCTAGCTTCTATGCCAGAAGCCAAAGAAACTCCTCGAATGCGCCCTCTACGTCGTCTCGATGACAGATATTCCTCTGTTACCAATTGGAAAGCTCCATGCAGGTTTTCCCCTCAATTGATGACTGTCTAACTGTTACACCTGGGAATAGCGTCAAGTGGGTGCTCCAAGCTTGTTGCACACGATCTCCCTCTGCTAGTACCACTAAGTGGCTCGAAGCTATCTTTCCTTGAGTATTTGGAGCTTCAATTCTTTTTTGTGTCTTCTTTTCTTCTTTTCCTCACTTTAGCAGACCGCTCTCAGCCCCTTTCAGTCATGAGAGCATCCATACTCCTCCGCAACATTCGCATTGGGCATCTTCGCTCAGCACAATTCGTCCACAGCCAATGGCTGCAACGATGGATTCTACGCGAGAGCTGACACGGTGATCTATACCGTCCCCTATACATATCCGCAAGTCATGTCCATCATCGGAAACTACTCGAACCTCACCTGGAGCGGTTCTCCACTAGGCTCTGTCTCCCTCAACGGACCGGACAACACAGTCGGAACTACTCGAACATACGACATCGCGGGCGCACACGTTGTCGAACCCTCACCACATACTCAAAGCCGCCGAACAGTCCGTACGAAGAGATACACATACTCGGTCTTCTGACCGTACCTTCTGCGAACGGCAGCTTCTACGGAGATTATGACGGACGACTGTTACACCGATCTGCAACGATGTGGCCAATACATTCAATTTCACAATTAATTTCTGTGCGACTAATGCCACTGTTGCGTCGGCGATACTCCATATACTAACATGACGGATGCACAGACGGTCGTGTGTTCCTGGTGGACAGAACTTCTCGTCCTGTGAGGCTCTTTCGAATTCGACTTCGAATGCCACTGCCACGACTTCTTCGACACCGCCTGTGACGGCAATTTCTGCAACAGCCAATCTGGCGTCCTTATCGACCCTTATATTCGTGGTGGGTGGTCTCTTGGTTTGGGTTGGAATTTAGGATTGGTGAGAGTATTGCACGCAGCTGAACTCAACATGAGAAGTCCGGATCTGTTATGCATTGGTTTGCAACAATACTTTACCTAGGCTACTTGTGCAATGGACACGGAGTGGAGAGATGGATGTGCAATTCAGCTTCTTATCTTTCTAGTAATCTTACCTATTTCCTCCGTTTGATACCCCTCACGTGCTCCTGTCTGGACGAGCTTCACCCCGCAGATACCCCACTCTTGGTCTAGATGCTACACTATATATTCGGGACTAGGATGTCAATTTTACGTAAATAACTGTGATAATCATAATCCATAAGTATCACTATATAATGAAGTCGAAATAATTTACCATAATTATCAGACGTGATTCTACCCGTATAGACCTCTGCATCTAGTGTAAAAAAAGAGTACTCTAAATACTATCTCTCCAAACTTAAACTTTCTGAGTAATAAGCTCTAATAGAAAAGGTAGTAGCTTAAACATAACGCTACTAGACATCTATCTAAGGGCTAGATTCAATGATCTACCTACTATTTTCGGCCTCAAACTTAATTATTGGCGCAAGGAACCGCCTTAGAATAATAAATTACGTAAAAATCAGGATAATCATAAACGGTAACCTTATCCTCAGCATCCCTATTCGGGACCTTGTCAATCACTCTTCAAGCTGCATGGGTTTACAGGCTTCCTGAGCCCGAGATAAGAGTTTCGGCCGACCGCAAGTGCGATATCTAGCTTCCCAGTGGTAAGCACGCTACCTAGGTACGGATGAGCCTTCCAAAAATGGTAAAAACACTGGCCATTCTCAAGATCTGCCAATCACCTCAATTCACAGGCCAACCCTTGGAGTTTACATGGGAGCTTTATCGCCTCGGTATTCTAGACCCTGGCTATTGTTATCGCAGAAAAGCTCTCTTTCATTTCTTCGCTGGCGCGTTGAAGCTCTTATGACGTTTCTTCTTGTCCTGCAGAATCTTTCCTTGAAATCACTCATCAAGCTGCCTTGTACAGTACGGACTTACCAAGAAAACTTCAGAAGGCTGTAGGTCGTCATTATTCGGAAAGCAATCATGGAGAAAACAGAGCCAGGAGCTGATCTCAAGATCGAACCGGTGTCCAAGGGAGGAGATATCGTGTCTGTCGGGGATGGAAATGCAAAGAACATATTCACTCGAGATGAGTATCAATTGGCTAAGCTGGGCTATAAGCAGGAGTTCTTTCGAGGTCTTGGTTTGTTTGAGAATTGGTGCAGCTCCCACAATCAGCCTGTCAGATGAAAGCTAATATCTTCCATAGGGCTGCTACTTTTACTGTGAGAAGAACACCCAGTTAAGCAAGGAATATTCGTTGATGTTACCTAGTCCATGAACTTCGCTTCCGGAATTCCAGTCCTCTTCGGGTGGGTAATGTATACCGGTGGTCCGACAGCTGCATTTGCGAACTGGACGATGGTGGGAGGGCTCTCATTTATCGTCAGTCTGAGTATGGCTGAGATTGCTGCTGCATTGCCGACTGCAGGAGGTATATATTATTGGTCGTACAGACTTGGTGGTGCGGAATGGGGGTACGTGGTACTTTGTCCCACGATACTCCATGCTAACAAATATGCAGGCCGTTTCTTGCGTGGATGACTGGCTGGTGGTATGTTTCCTTCTTTACAGAACAATGAGAGGGAGATTATGCTAACGGGGTTTCTAGGAACTGGGCTGGATGGGTAATCCACAAACCTCCAGTTCCATAATCTCTCACTCATGCCTACAGGTCTCGGTGGTCCCTGGCGTCCAGCAAGGATCCACCAATTTCCTGCTTTCCGCACTCGAAATACAATACCCAGATGCAACAATTCTGAGCAAAGGCTGGTTTGCCTGGCTCCTCACCTCCATCGGCATGTTCTTCGCCATGGCGCCCAATATCATCAATCAAAAAGTCCTGCAATGGTACTTCCGTTTCGCCATCGTAATCTTCCACGTCCTCGTCGTCATGTATTGGATCTGGTTCCCCATCGCCGCTTCACGGGCCTCCGGATTCCAATCCGGCTCTGGCGTCTTCAAGCATTTCTACAACGGC
The DNA here is from genome assembly GCA_001625345.1 of Cairneyella variabilis. NCBI lineage: Eukaryota > Fungi > Ascomycota > Leotiomycetes > Helotiales > Cairneyella > Cairneyella variabilis. Next base: position 9,932 of record AYLM01003144.1, read on the forward strand.
ATCAACGAGGGCGAAGAAAAACAAGCCAGTGACGCCTACTGCTGGATCATATCCATCCTCTTTGGTGCCTGGGTATTCTACGGTTACGACGCATCAGTCCATCTCGCAGAAGAAACCCACGAAGCAAGCGAAGTCGTCGCAAAAGGAATGTGGATGTCCACCCTCTCCGCCTGGCTCATGTCCGTCCCAACCCTCATCATAATCCTCTTCTGCCTCCAAGACTTCGACGGTATCATCGCCGGTACCTACGCCAATAATTGGGCTGAGTACCTCGTGCAACTTATTGGTCCTAACGGAGCTACCGCTGTCCTGTCCTTACTCTGGGTTGATTCGACTTGTGCAACAGCTAGTTGCTTCATGTCTGCGCAACGCGTCACTTATGCTATATCTCGTGATGGGATTTTACCCGGTAGTAAGTATTTCAGGCGCTTGAGTAAAGATAGCCATATGCCCATCCACGCCGCTTTCCTCGTCCTCGCCATGAGCGTTATCATCACAACAGCAGTCATCGGCTCGGTAGTCGCTTTCTCCGCTATCACAGCCACAGCTACAATCGCTACTAGCGTATCGTACCTATTCCCCATCATAGCACGGCACACCGTCGGTCGACATACCTTCGAACCCGCGAAATGGAATCTGAGTAGATGGAGTAGGGTATGCGCAGTGGTGAGTAGTGTATATATTGGATTCTTGGTAGTGGTGTTGTTACTTCCGCAGTTGTATCCCGTGACGGGACAAACGCTCAATTATGCGCCGATTATGATTGGTGGTATTAGTATTATATCGCTTGCTGGGTGGTGGGTGCCTTTTGGCTTGGGTGGTAGGCATTGGTTCAAGGGGCCACAGAGGACGATTACGGAGGAGGAGGTTGATGGGGCGGTTGTGATGGAGGACAGGGAGAAAGCGTGAGTGAGGAGAGTGTGTATGAGTGAAAAGGAGTTGGCGTCGACTTGAGGGTCTTCTTGTGAGCTTGATTGTAGGGACTTGTGAGGCTTAAGCTGCGAGTTACTGAACAAACCGCTCCAATTCACCGGAAGTTTTCCTTTGATTGTTTCTCCGAGTTTGGAATGCTGAACGTTTCCTCGATTTATTCATGCTTGATATATTTCTTGCTTTCTGGTCCTGTTTCCACCTGCTCCTCATTAATTTCTTCAGCATCTTAAATCAGTTCAGATAATCCCTCCTTTATCGCCCATTACGTTCCTGCACCTGTTTCGCCTTATATTGTTGCAACCTTCACCACTGTGTCTTGTCTGCAGATATTGCAGTACATATTCTGTCACTATAGTTAGCCATGAGCTTTGCTGCGTTTCACACTCCATATCAATCTACCATACGTCATTCATATTGAACTGACTTCAAAGCCCGTCAATCAACAACTCATCAAAACAAGTTTGAGGGCAGATCTTTCCTATCCCCGCACGCAATAAATCTTTCGCCCACATCGTGTGAAATCGACTCGTGAACCAAATTGCATCAGCAAGATCCGTTCCGACAGATATTGCGATAGATGGACCCAACAACTATTCGATGAGCAACGAGGAAGCTCGACGTCTTGAAGCTGCTGAGGCTTTGCTTCTCCTCTCTCAGGTCCCAAGACAACTTGGAACACCTTTAATAGTAAGCCTCACGAGTAGATCGTAGACCTATGATCAAAGCTGACTGCTTGGTTCCTTTAGCAACCAGCAATGCCGCGTACAAAGAAGCTGCTTGCTCAGCTTCCTCGACTCAAGATCTCGATTACATCTCTACGGAAGGCGGAGTTCACGCCATTCCCAAAGCTGAATTACGACTTAGGATTTGGGGTTACGTGGCCTTCCAACCTCAAACGTCGTTTGCTTTGATATCGAAGCCCTTAATCACAATAGCTGGCCCATCACCCACGGTGTCAGGGATCAGCATCCTTTCCCCGGCATGCTACTTACATGCAAGGAGTCCCGACACGAGGGATTAAAGCACTACATTCGAGTTGTGGGTGGCCGTGGGGAAGAACCCCCGGAACGAAGTCATAGGCGAAGAATTCCATCATCCTCTTTACGCTAACTTCGAGGTCGATAGATTCTGGTTCCGTTACTACTCCGTTCCGCGAGAGCCTGGATCCGTGCGCCGCCGATACTGGGCTGGAGGAGGCAGAATTTGACAGGGCGGATGACTTTGAATCTGGCCTTTTAGACAATTTTCCTGAGGATCTTTGGACTATGCCATTGAACTGTAAATGGTTGTTCGCCAAGCAGGCCTCAATGGATCGTGTCCTCAAACATGTCAAGAATTCGAGTTTCGCGGCACTCACAATGCCTTCGGAGGATTCGAACTGATCAGTGGAATATTTACTGAGTCTTTATGCATTCAGCTTTGGACATTCGAGTCTAAGCACATCGCAAGTCCTTATTATGCCTCAAAAGCACCCCCATCTATGACTCCTAATTCCTGTATTCACACCTTCAACTCTTGCCTTCAACTCTTCCTTCAACTCTCGTCTCTCTCAAACCGGATTTTCTCTGAATGCAACGGTCATCGGAGATGATCATTCTCACATCACAACTATTTTGCACTTCCTATTTTAGTGTCGGCACATTATACTTCGAAAACATAGTTCAAGGAACTCAGACCCTACTACAGATGGTTTCACTCCAATGACTATGGACATAATGCGTGAGGTTTGGAGAAATTAGGAGGCTTAGAGCCCGAGAGTGTCTTAGGTGACACGCATTCTGGTACTAGGTGGAGACATACAGGTTTTACAGCAATCAACTTCTTTTCAAAATTCGACGTGTTGCAGTTGGAACATGTTATAGCTATGATTGTATGGTTTTCTTTTTAAATTACATCTCATTGCCCTCCACCCAGTCAATAAGTCTCGTTGTGCTCTAGTTCCTAGCCAAGTCCATCATTAGATAGTGGCTACTCCTCTCGAAAATGAACCTTATCACCAACTCAACTTCACCTCACATAGCTAACTTATCCACCTTCATGTCAGCAAGTAACATATTCGGCGGTATCATCCTATCCTTCTCCCCCGCTATCCGCAAAAGTTTCCTATTCTTCTCCTTCCCGCCCACCAGGCCCACATCACTTAAAGAATCGAATACCTTTCCCGTATCCTACACCTTCAGCTACAGTTATCAATGAGAAAACTTTTTTTGCACACTGCAAGTTTAAGCCAGGCCAGAAGAGGCCTTTGGTGGAGGCAGTAGTGTATTGGTCGGCCAATGAGAGTAGAGAGACTTTTGTCACGTAATGCTCTACTGTTTTTTTTTCTCTGCCGGCAAAGTGGATTCAAAAGCGGAAAATATAAATTTGGTACAAGTTTTGCCTACTAGAAGATCACAGAGCGAGAGTACTTTTGCATTTGGTAAGATCCCTTTGAGGCTCGCGGTACAGTCAAACCTCGCTATAAGCATCCCCGATAGTAGCATAACCTCGGTCCTAAGCATATAATTGGCTGGTCCGGCCTCTTTTTGCCCTGTAAAATAAGCATACCTCGATATACGCATATATTGCGTATATTACGGTCCAAAAAAAATTTTCTATACGTATATGCTTACATCCTTAGATATTAGCCTTTTTAACACTTCATCTTTTTAACCCTTCTTTAGCTCTCTATAGCCCTCTAACCTCTTCAAATGAGCAATCCTTAGCAGCCACGCCATCGCCACGCAATCTCTGACCTTAAGCGGAAAGGTCTCTATCGCTAGAAGAGAGAGCATCCCTTAATTATTCAAAAAGAGCTTGTGGTCTGGTTTGAGAGCGAATACAAACATTCAATCGATTAAGAATAAGTCTCTCGCATACTCAGCAGCCGTTACACTCACTTAGACAATAGCCGTCGCCGCGATCGCGT